>VZTT01064984.1:4316-25241 GCA_013400855.1 Buphagus erythrorhynchus | reverse complement strand
ATTTCTCATTTTCTTGAGGTTTTGTGGGTTGTTGGTTTTGGATGTGTTGATGCATTGTAAAAGATATATATAAATATCTATATAAAATTGACATTATGTCAAAACAACACAAACGGCATCTTCCAAAGAAATTCTTTAAAGGTATCAGTTGCTGACAAGTACAGACAGACTATAAAGTCTAATCTTTTCAGCAGTGTAATGCCTTGGTGGGGACCACAGTTGTATCCTCAGCAGCACTGCAAAAAGCCAAAATTAACTCAGCGTAACCGTTTGAAGTTAAGCAGGCAGACACAAACAACTCAAAACTACCCCAATCCTGCCAAATATCAATGTTTCCAGTAGTCACCTCAACATCATGATTTGTTTTCTAGGCATACACACAAATGCCTATGACCTGATTATTCAGCATCTAGTTATGAGATCCTTGAAAGGCTTTTCATTGGGAATAGAAAAAAAGTTTTGACCTCCTAAGAAGAGAGTTAAAATTAATGAAATTCATCCAATAATGTGAAGGCTGCTTACAGTCAAAAGGTACAGAAAATAAAGGGTGAAAGGAGGCCAGATATTCCCTCTCATTCTCCATCCCCTTCCCACTGCTGTTTATGCTCCCTTTGAGCAGTTATCAGCAGTCTGATCAGTATTCAGCTTAACTTTCCCCAACTCTGACCTTGATTATTTTATAGCAAGTGTCTATGAAAGTCCTGCAGCTTCTGGAGCAGCTCCCACCAAATAATTTAACTAGCTGAGGGCTTCAAAGATACGCAACACATCACCTGAGTTTGCCCAATTCTGTAACAGGGTGTAGAGACTAATCTGCACAGGAGATTCAAATTTACAGCTCTAGAGTTTAGCTCACAACCTTAGAAAGGTCCTCAGTCAATGCTTATTTATCAAAACTTGCTATTTTCCCTGCCTAGAAATGATAGAGATTTTGTCTTACCAATGTTTTGCATCTTATCTTCAATACCAGGGCTTCTGCAGCCATAGAGCAATATCTTAAATTTAAGGGGAGGAGGGGTAGGTGGAGTTGTGGTGTTTATTTTGATCCCAAAATCAAGGTTTTAGTGAATTCCAGCTGCTGGCAAAGCTACTTAGAGCCATCTGTTGCAACAGTTTATGATGTCTGTGAAACTTAAACATTAGAATTTTTTCTCTATTGCCTTATAACTTATATAATTTGCTCAGGCTGTTTAAAACTATAGAAAAGTGCACCTGAATGTTTTTCACTACACTGAACAAGACTGTGCCCAAAATAGTTACTGATAATTAGCTGCTTTCCAAACTCATGGTGTTTTCAAAACTGTACCTAGTATTTTGTAAAAGCCTCCCTGAGACCCCTCTCTCGTTCCCGGCTTGCTCAGATGTTAGGGAGAGGTCTCTAGGAGCTTTTACATGAACGAGAGCAAAAGATAGCAAAGGAGGCTGTTTCCCCCCTGAGGAGATTCAGACGTTTATTTCTTGTGGATTTCCAGGAGCGAAAAGAGAAAGAGGTCAGGAGGTATGGGCCTTTTCTAGGGTCTGGAAAGGGGGCAGGAGGAAATTGGATCTCAGCCAACCAAGCATGGCCAGAGGGGACAGGGACCAGACCACAGGGGCACAGTAGGGGTTACAGAATCTAATACATCTAGTGCATTACAACAGTATTTCTCAAGTTGAAAAAAAAAAAATTTTTCATATAACTGTTGTTCACCACCTTCAAATTTAAAAGTTTCTTTTGCTTGTTTCTGTCTCACGTTGCAGGTATCAGATTTTTTCAGTTTCCAAAAATTTGTAGGTTCTTCACATCTCTGTATAGGCAAGAGTCACTTAACAGATGTTCTTCATACTTCAGGCAAGGCTGAGAGGAAAATACCCTTCAGGTTTACCCCTCCCAAATGGTATGTGTCCTCAGTTTTCATGCCAGCAGCATTTGTCATTGCCTTTCTTGGGGCATTCTTTGGGGACTCTATTATATAGAAACCTAGCTTGCTTTCCCTTCAAGTAAAGGATAATCTCCTAATGCACACTCTCTGCAAAATCATTCTGTTCTTCCTGGGAACAGTGACAAAATATGAGAGTTTAAATGTGGCAACATGCAAGTGCATCTCTATAAACTCTAGAGGGTTTCACTGCACAGCTACACAACTCTCACTGGGAATATTCTTGCCTTTCAGGCTATGAACAGCCTGCTGTGGCCAAGCTGTACCAGTCTGATAGGCTTTGTATTACAGATTATGACAACCCCAGGATATGACCTGTGGACAGAAATATGAGAATTCACTAGGGCTCAAGTTTAGAGGTTTGGGGATTTTTGTACTCCTCAAGTCTCCTTACTTCAATAGGGAGAATACAGTGCATGTACCAAATCTGACCCAATCCTTTATCATCTACTGCAAATTGCCTTTAAATGAATATATTATAAAATATAATTAGTCAGAATAGCTCTCACACCCTTGCCATAAAAATGCTAAAATATTGAGACTGTTGTAAAGCAAATTATTTTGTGATAACTTTTTGACACTGACACTTTCCTTTGTTCTTGACCTGTCTTATCTTTAGACTTACCAGCTAAGCCAACAGCTATAGCTATATCTTTGGCAGGAAACACCTGGATTAAAATGCCAAGCATATGAATATTTTGCACTTTACTTCATGTCTCTACCACCTTCAGGAGCAGACTTGGGGTTCACACTGATCTTTTCTGATCAGTCACTTGGCAAGGTCTTTGAGAAAAACTGAACATTGATAGCACTGACAGTAAAAAGAGCTACAGAAAGACTCAGAAAATTTCATTAGGTTTGATACCAGTTGCTTAGACTCTGCCCAACAGATGATGTCCTATCACATAGTAAAGTTTAACAGTGTCCTCAAGATTTTATTACCAAATGAAATTAGGTTAATTAGGTAAATCTCTTTTTGATCCTATGCCTGCTTTCAACACAGAAGTTTCTCTTCAGTAGAATCAGTTTGTAAGAGTAAACTCCAGCTACAATATTGTCTTTTACCCAGTAGTAGCTGATTCCCTTTTTAGAATATATCCCTAGCAGCAATACTCAGACTTGATGCTGTATGCAGTAGAATCCACTTAATCTTGTTTGTTTCCATCCCAAAAGCCTATGAAAAAGTCTGAATTGAAAATGTGAAAGAAAAGAGTAACCAGAATTGCCTTTTCCCTCTCATTTTTTGAATTAGCCTTCCTGACTGGGTCTGTGCACTGTAGAGGAATGTGCAAATTGGGAGAGAAGCAGTCTTTGTATGTGGAAAGAAAGGGTTTGGTAGTAGCTGAAGTAACTGCTTTATTTTTGCAGTGACAGACAAGCAATTTGGTGGGAGGCATTTTAAACAGCAGGCATTTTAAAGTAGTCACTATCATTTAAGAAGCCATTCAGTTGTTAGAATTAGCAAATGTACAGCAGAAATGGGATCTGTGCACGTTGTCATGGGAGAGGGATGATATGTTCATAAACCCACAGAGACTGTCTGGCTGCATTGCAGCCACAGCCACCCTACTGCAGCCATGGAGAGCCAGAGGTGCTTTGGATCCCCAAATAATATTTCATATGCACACTGCAGTGAAGAAGACAGAGAGCATTCCTCTTGTTCCAAAAAACTTATGTGATCCATGCCTGCTTAAGGAGTCCATGCATACATACAGTCCTTTAAACTAAAGATCTGCATCAGCACTGACACAAGTTCTTATTGCACACAGCAATATCAAGGCAGTTTTAAATAGAAGAATGTAAAGGCTCTGAAGAAATGGATTTGTACTGAAGTATCTTAATCAGAACCTCTCGAGGGGAGGTTATAAATAAAGCTGGTATTTCATTTCAGCAAGCAATCCATCATCCCTTTGAGTTATAACAGCGTGGAGTGAGTTGCTATTTACGCACACAAACACTTCATGCTGAAGCACCTCAGTAACAAAGAAGCAGGCAAAGCCACAAGCAGCCTCTAATAAAGTAGCAAGTGCTAAGAAGAGGTAAGTAAAGCAGTCTACCATGACATTAAGTTTGTCACATTATGTGTGATGTCCTGCTGAGTAGAAAAAAAATTCTGAATGACACAAACTGCCACATAAGACATTTGCTGTTCCTAAGCAAATGTTAAAAGTTAAAGAATTTTATGTCCCAGAAGTAATTTGGTACTTGATACAAAAACTGTTTTATTTTAAACACCCCAAACACAACACTTTCTAACATAACACAGGTTAACACTCTGCTAATCACCACCCAAAAGCAACTTAACAGTGACAGATCTAGACATCAACAAGATGAAGCCTGACATAGTTATTTGCAACTTGATGTAAGTCATTGCAAGACAAAGGGTCAATTTTAATCTTTGCTTGGGTAAAGCTCTCATCAGTTTCTAACAGGGCTCCACCTTCTCAGAAAAGATCAGGCACTTAGACAAGGGGGTACTTAGGGAAGGGCTGAGAGGACACCACAGAAAGCCTAAAATATATTCAAGCACCTATGTGACCATTTCTACAGTAATAATAAGAACAGATAAAATGTATAGACAAGGTTTATACTGCAAGTAGGAGGCAAAGATACCAACAGGAGTACTTGAAAATTACTTCATTGGAGAATGATGTTTAGTCTCTCAGATAAAAAGTGACTCCCAAACTCACACTATTGACTAGATTATCTTGGAAAACAGTTACTTGACCTCTTTCTTGTCATTAGCCTTTCTGGTGTGTAAGTCTCTTCCTGTCGTCCACAAAGCAAGCTGTAGCTCACTGAAAATATATAGAATTAAATGATACCAAGAAGTAAGTGCAAAATGCAAGAAAACCCAAACAGATCAAATCGCTGTGAACAAAACAGAGTCTATAAAGCAAGAGGCGAACTACAAAAATAAATCGTCTATCACAGACTAGTGAAGTATGCATATTTATAGGAGGGAAATAAACTTTGTTACAAAGGACAAAGAATCTGTGATGTCTTACATAAGCCTGAAGATGAACTTTACCTGAAGGGTTTCCCAGGAGACCTGTGTGGAGCACCTTGGGAAAATGCTGACTGTGAGAGCTTTAGAGAAATCAAGAGAGAATTGCATGCAAGCCTAAACCAACACATGGCAGACATCAGCAAAAGCCCAGCCAGCTCCCAGCTAGGAAAACATGCCTTATCCACAGGTTATAGAATAAACACAGATGCAGCAAAATGAGTCACCAGAGGAAAACAAAAATTTAAATTGGATGCAAATTAAGCTTTTTGCACATGCATGATGAGAAATCCATTGAGCAAAACTAATTTTATGTCTGTGCTGTAGTAGCTATCATGCATGTTAAAAAAAAGATGACAATGCTAAGAGGGGAAGGGAAAAGGGAAGGGAAAAGGGAAGGGAAAAGGGAAGGGAAAAGGGAAGGGAAAAGGGAAGGGCTCACATCATAATGATTTTATCTTCTTTATAATGAATACCAGAACTGATCATCAAGTCAGACCCTTAATTCCTGTTGGTTCTCTGCAAACTCTAAGGGAAAAGCCAGATTCACTTCTAGTGAGTGTAGTTCAAATATTAATCAGATATTATGAAATGTGTGTTAAAGGTAAACATTTTCATAAAGGCTCAAGTATGAGAATTTTTCCAGAAGATTGCAGAGTGTGAGGCAGGTGCTTCATGCCCAGCATATCCTAACCCTGTACTCTATCAAGGGAAGTGAAAAATGCTTCCAATAATCTGTGAACATTTCCATTATATAGTAAACAGGATTTATAAACTCCCCGAAAATGTAGAAAATAACCTACAGCTTCTAGAAATTTTTAATACTATTATGATTTTGCACCAATTTATCTCCTCATAACAGCTTTCCTAGCAAAAAAAGCCCTATTCCCAGTATAAGAGCCAACTGATTCCTAAAAGCCAGCTGTGCAAAATAGCTGTTGTCAAGGGGCAAAAGATCTGTATCAAACTCAGGAGTCATAAAGTAGGTTTTCCTGTACAACTATATGGTTTTATGAAGTTGTTGAATCTTCGCCTTACCAGCTGTGTATGCTGGTTCTTGATCAGCCAACAAGAGAAGGAACTGAATAAATATTTTCAAAGTGATATGCTGTTCTCACATAAATGGGGATACATAAACAGCTTTGCAGAAATATACATGGATGTATGTTTATTTACATTTGTGTGCATTCATCCTTTATGTTTCCTAAGTTCAAATACTGTAGATATTAGAAATCCAACTAGAAGAAAAATACTTATTTTATATAGGAAGCGAAAGAAGTGTCTAACTCAAATACAATCACTTATTTTGGGAGATGTAAAATCACATCCATTGAATAAGGAGAACCAGTATTCAGATAGACATGGGTAGCAGGACCTTACAGAAAAGCCTGGGTTTTTATATGGTGGTGCATGAGGGTAATGCAAGATAGTAATCTTGAGTTTGGGCATCAGCCCATAGGAATTAAAATGCATTCTGTTACAAGGCAACTCCAAGTTTTGGAGTCTTTCTCGTTTGTTTGTTTGCATTTTAAATGGATTTTAAAAATCCAGACAGACTTGTCTGGAGGTATACTTGCAACAGAAAGAAATAATGGAGAAGAACAGTAAGTGCTAGTTGCTAAGCAATCCACTTTTCCTGGTCCCGATGGAGTGCCAGCCTTCATGGGATTCTTACTCTTTCCCTTGAAGTACTGTACAACAGCATCATTTGGAAAGACGCTCTCCAAAGGGCATCCTCTGAGTGTGCAGGGTGCAGTGCCTGGTTCAGCCTGGCTGCAGCTGTGGGTGCTGCCTGAGGAAAGCCTGGCTGGCAGGCACCTCCCGTGCCTCTGCACTCAGCAGCTGTCCTGCCAGGAGCTCTTGCATCCATGGGGACAGGCAACTGCATCCCTAACTGCTCTGCGGTTTTTGGCTCTTTGGCAGGTGTGGAGAGGAAAAAAAAAATCAAAAAGGAAACTCCACTGGTTCGTGCCTACACACTGCCAGCTGGAATAGGCTTTCTTGCCACTTTATGTCCACTCGGGATGAAACTATAAAAAGAAATTTAAAAAACCAAAAACAAACCCCAAACACACACATGCACTCATCCCAGTGCAGATTACACCAACAGGAAAAAAGAAAAAGGAGAAAATCAGGAGTGGCAAAGCAAGGATTCATCACAGTTCAGCCTTGCTCAGCTCAGGCAAGGCAGTGGGGGATTGTACCACACCAGGTTCAGGCAGCTCCCTCAGCTTGGTCCCAAATTTGGGCTGCCTCCTACTTTCCTATTACAGCTCATCCAGAGCAGAATAGACCATGCATAGTTACTTGCACAAACATATAGGAAACTCTTTTCCAATCACTTTTGCTAGCTTAATTTTCTGAAATATTGATTACTATTACCAAGCTCCCAAGAAGATGTACCAATTAACAAGTTAAGCCAAACACTAAAATATTTATTTACTGACAACTTTCAACTATATTGAATATCACTTATACAAAAATAACTGTAAGATTTAACTATCACAGTGCGTTATTGCTGTGAGACGATGTGTAACAGCTGGCAATCTGCATTTTCTGGGTATTAAATATTACTGAAAAATGTTAAAGAACAAACATATTGTTCTCATAGGGCCTGATTTGTGAAGATGAGAGCCTCTGAGTCCCACCTCCTTTGCTGGGAGCCATGAGAATTCATCTCAGAGGAACACTTGGGAAAGGTGAACTTCAAATTAGGTTATTTTATTATTATTATTAAATTCTGGATCTTATAATAAGCACAGCTGTTTACTTATGTACTAACTATATTTAAATAGACATTAGAGATTTAAAATTTGATTTTTTAATTTCAATAGTATGTGCAAATGGTCTTGCTGCTGCCAAAAAATCATAGCGTGCTATAAAAATCCGTAACTATCTTCATCTCTGTTTTCATACTTCACATATATGCTAGAATGGATAAACATGCTGACATTCAGAAGTAGCAGTGGGTTTTTCGGAACATCTGCTCAAAAATGGATATTATAGAGCTAGGTACATATCACAGCCAATGAAACACATTTGAAAGGATTGTGTGTTATTTTGCTTTCTTTTGTGTTTATCAGATACTTTGCCAGGTGAGACTATGTTATACCAAGACCAAACCAGGAGGGGTTTCACCTTCCTTCCAGTTTCCTTCCATTGCTCTGCTCATCTAGAAAATGAATTGTCACCGCTTGCAGCCCCTGCAGTGGGATGGAGAGCAGTTCTTTAGTGTATCACAGTGAAAGCAACTGAATAAAGCTCTTTTTCAGAAAGGAGGGTATGCTGCACCACAAAACCAAAAGAAAACAAAATTCAAAAAATATTTCTTAACTTCCTTTTAGCTTTATTGCACTTTTCTAATTCTGCATGTTCTGTCTGAATGTGTAAAACTCTTCTCCTTAAATAAGGTGATTCCGTGAATGTACATTGTTTGTCTTTTTATCATTAGAAGCAATTCAAGCAATTAGAGGAATAAGAATTTATTCCATGTTTTCTGTTGCAATTGCTAGTCTACATCAAGGTATTGATTAAAAAAGATATTCCTTTATTTATAATTCTATTACACGCTGAAGAGCCTGTAAAGAGTTGGAATATGAGCTCCTTTTTTTTGTGAGCTGCAAACATATCTTGTTTGGATTTTCAGCATTTGATAGATGTATGATTTTTTTAAATATCACAGTATATGTTTACATTATTATGCAGGTATGTGCATTTATGTGTAGATATACAGTAGGTAAAGCCCCAAGTTTCTGTTATAAAAGGGTAAAAAATAACAAACATAAATGGCATTATGTAGCACTGATATGGACAGCCTTTGAACTTTCATTGTTTAACCACACAAGTAAGACTTTTGAAAGGATTCATTATGTTATCTTAGCTTCCTTTGTGTTGTAATATTTCTGCTCTTTCAGAACTTACAAAAGCTTTATTTTAGTCAAAAGCAACATCACAGAAAATAAAGAAATGTGGAAGCAGAGTAAGAGCAATCCGGTGTTGGAACAAGCATCATCAGAAAAGGGAGATAAAGCAACCCTTCTTGCACGTGCATGAGCACACCTAAACCATGCCAATGTGCTCCCTGGTGCTCTGCAGGGACAGGGATGGCTTCACAGTGGGGCTGTGCAGTCCCAGAAAACAGAGCCAGTGTGCAGCTGAGAGGGAAGTGGAGCATGGAGGGACATCGCAAAGGGAAGGGCTTTAAGGCAAGAAGGAGAAGCAGAGGAGGCTGAAAAGGGTCTTATGTGAGGACATATTTCAGAGAATATCAGTAATCCTCAATGCTATCAGAGTCCTGGTGAAATTGCAGTACATAACTACTTTATAGCCGTGGGGACGAGGGGCTGAGCTCAGCCAGTCTTGGAACACCCTGCATGGCAATCTGCAGGATCCTTAGTGACCTCACTGGGGTGTTTGGGGCTCATAATGCTCCACATTCATACTCAGAGAAAGAGGCTCAAAAATAGCCAAGCCAAGTGGAAAGATGCAAAGGAAACAGAAAAGGGGAAAGGAACCGGCAGTAAGATGTCTTTGAGAACGTTAGCATTGCATTTCACAGCTTAAAAACTTACAGAACACAGAACTCTGAAGCAAAATAGAGCATTAACACATGGCAGTCTGAAAAATTTAAACATGGGTATTGGAATTGAGAGGTGGGAATTAATTTCCTTGTTGCTGAAAGCTGAGTGCCATTCCAAAGTGGCAGAAAAGGAGGCACTGCAAATGCAACATCAAACATTTTTTAAAACTGATGTTATACCATACTCCTACTCAAAAACATAGTGAATGTCTTAGTGTGACATCAAAGGAAAAAAAAGGGAGGGTAATGTTATTATAAAGGTTGGTTTGAGGCTATCTTATATTAAACGTTCTGCACTGTAACTGAACATAGAAGAATTCTGGGCAGCAGAAATTATTTCCCAATAACTTCCATTTGTCTGTGGAAATCACTGAGAGAAGGCCAAACAGAAATATTTTCATCAGAGTTCTTTGAAGTGGACATCTACTCGGTGGGAAACAGAGGCAGGCAGGGTGGATTCCCTAACAGATAAAAATGTAGTATATGAAACATGTTCAGAAAGCAATGAAGTCTAACTTTTAGTGCCCTTCCATGTAGAGACAAACACACATTCAGGTGCAAAGTCCTCACAGTTTCAGACTGACAATCTGGTAAAGTGCACCTCTGTGTTAAGACGAATATTTTTATCTCTCTGAAAGTTTCAGTCACTACCTAATCCTACTGGAGGAAGAGGATCAGACTATATCACAGATCCTTCTTAAAAAATTGTTTCACCCTCTTATACTCCTTCAAAAACACTTTAAGGCTGCTTGTATAAACTTTAAGATCCTTAAAAGGTTGAAGCTCTGTAAGCTTCATTGTACTGAGATGTCTTTCTTTCAAACCAGTCAATATTGTCTTTGTTTGCCAGACTCTGCAAACATTTCTTTGCTGCCCTCTGCTTAATTTTAGATCAGGAGCTATTCAGGCAGGAATAGTTTTTGTTTTGTAAATACTTCTACAAACCTAGTACAATTTAGTCCTAGCCCAGAATAGGGATTTTAGATACAGCTGTAATTAATAAGAATGAGAGTGGCCAGAATAAAGAAGCAGTTCTCCAATAATGCCATGTCCCTTGGAGAAGACATTACCAAAGCAGTAATTGGGCCTTCTGAATAACTTTGACTTCATCAGTGGAAAGAATACAGAACCAGGCAGTACTTCACACACTTGAGAAAAAGCCATAAAAGAGATGAAGCATCTCATTGCTGGAAAATAGCTATAATTTAGAACTTACTTACGCCAGATAGAAATATGAACACTCATTTCCCTGCAAATACAAGACAATACTAATGATTTAGAGATTTTACTTGTAGTTGTTTTAACAAATTTCCAGTGTCGAGGGAGGAGTGGGTGAGGAAGTAATTGCAATTGTGCTTTGTCTAAAAGTAAACTGATATTTTTTCCCCTGATTTATAACTTATCAGACGTTGGACATTAACACAGGATTTTAAAAAGTTCTGAAAATTGGTATAGCGTAAAGGAAAATAAGTGCCAAATGATGTCAATTTGCAGGAAAAAGAAGTATTACAGCTATAAGAATAGGAAAGATGTTGTGGTGAAAGGAGGTGACTAGCAGAGGAAAAAAATGACTGCTTCCTAGAGTTTTATACCATTCTATCCTCAACTTTTAAAGAAAATAAGAAAAGAAATAGAAAAAAAAAACCAAACCAACCCAAGCTCAGTAAAGCTTAAAGTAGCAGTAGCTTTCCAAGGGTTTAAACTATTTGAAAAGCTGTCTGTGGTGAGCACTGTTGGAAGGTACAAGGTGCACCAGAGGGGTTTGCAGGAAAGCCAAAACCAAAGTACTTTTCAAGATCAATCAGAAACTGCTGTTTCAGGAACTGTGCTAGAGTTAATGCCAAATAAAATGCATGCTACTCCACAGAGGTTTTAATGAACCTGCTTGGAGGCAACAGAATGAAGGTGCCATTGGCAGGGAGCAACATTTCAAAAATAACCTGGAGCAAGTTACTTAAAGTGCAAACATTTGTAATAAAGCTGAACAAAACATAAGCAGAAATAGCGAGGAGGTTAATGAAGTCCTGTAAGCAGCATCAATCACTTCCTAAAACACACAGAGAAAACAAACTGTGTTCAAAGGTGGCTTTTTAAGCACCGTGTGAGATACATTAAAATCCTTTGAAAAGGAGGGAAGTTCCTTTGAACAACTTCAGGCATTTACATTCAGCAAACAAGACAGCCAGAAAAAAATTCTAGTCAAGGCCTCCTGTCCCTCGAAGCTAAGTTCTTTGGTATTTGTCCCTCCTTTCTTCTCCATCCACCCCACACTGCTTTTCATCTGTGTTTCCCTTTCAACACACCACTCGGGATCAGTGCACAGCAACAGCCACGGCGCTCCTGCGTGGCTGTGCCCTGCCAGAGGTAGAGGTAAGTTTATTCACCCATCTGCCTAAGCAGCAATTCCAGGGCATTCCTTATTTCCATGGGTTTTCTTTTTTTCCCCTGTGTTAGGAGATTTTCTCTCTACTGCTGGAATCTGAAACACGTTTCACTCAGCTATGTGGCAATTAGAAGTTACGCTCTAATAATCAATGCATTTCTCAAGCATCTCAGTGTTTGCAAAGGAGTTATTTTTATAGCCACTACTGAAACAAAAGGCATGTTTCTATTATCACCTATAACATAGTTTGCTTCCCCCCCCCAGGTCTAGTATGCATCCTGGCCCTAAGAGGAAGTGACCACCACCACCTGATACAGAGCTGCCCTGCTGTTGCTGAGTGCTGCTTGTTGGACCTGTGAAGATTGGACCAGGTTGTCGCTCCAGTAGTATTAATTAATGGTGATGAGTTCCAGTGGTACCAGGCTTAATGAATGCTGGAGCCTGGCACAGTCCTCACATCTTCATAGTAGTGTTCCCCAATGGTATGAGACTAAAGCTGAATTAGTAAAAGCATGGGAAAAATTCTAAAGGCTAAGAAGAAAAGCCAGACCACAAGCCCTAACTTGTTAAGCTACTGTGAACTTTCTGCTGAAAACTAAGTTTCTCCAAAGGAGACGTTTTAGAAACTGATTTTTACTTTGAGAGGAGTTTTTCTTTTTTTTTTTTTTGTGGGTATCTTGAGTGGATGACATTAATACATAAGGTGAGGTACTTCAACAAGTATGGCACTGTGATGGAAAAATTTGCCATAAAAGAGGTTGGTTAGATTTTTTTTATCCCATTAGTAAATAAGATGATGACATCAGTTTCAGATGCCCAAAGAACTTAAAACATTTTACTGTTTAGTACACACATTAGTATCAACACTATTGATGACCATTATGGATGTCCCTGGTTGCCAGCTCTTATTGCACTCCTGTATCTGAACCTGGGCTAGCTGGAGTTAACACTCTTCCTAAACAGTAGGAAATTACAATAATTGATCTATGCAGCTATTCAAGCCTGGCTAAACATGATAGGGATGACTGCTGGTGTAGCAGGTGCTGAGCAACTCACGCACAACATTTTGTCCAGAAAAAGGGAATCTTTTTTTTTTAGCTATATGCATTAGGAACCTTAACTAACAAGGAAATGCTCCTAATAGTAAATATCTACGATCTTGTGTATACCTGGCAGATCCCAGAGGTGGTGCTAGGTGAGGGGTTCATTCTTTTCTTTCTCCTATTTTCTCAAGCTTTTAGAAGTGTTTCAATGAATTATGGTTTGAAAAGTTTCTGGGGCCCCCAGCAAAGAGGTGGGAAACAGCTATTTCTGGAAAGCAGATAAAGGTACCAAAGCTATGAGTATCCACAGTGGCTGTTTTGCAAGCTCTACAAACAAGCATTAAGCACAGCTGAAAATCACCATCTTTGTGTTTGGTTTCATATCAAGAAATGTCTTTTTTTTTTTAGGCAAGACAAGGAGGAACAAAAATTAGTGTAACTCAGAAATGTGATGTGTGTGATGAAAGGCCAGGTGACTGCCAGCAGAGTACTGTTTCCATTTCCCTCTGACTCATGTTTGCATATATCCTCTAAAACTGAGTCCTGTGGCCCACTGAAAGGCACAGACAGTGATGCTGAAGATGCTCATGGTATAAATAAAACCTTTCAACAGAAACAGTAGGCTGGGTGGTATCAGGTTTAGGATCTCAACAGTTGTTCACCACACACCTCAGGGATTTCAGGACTAGTCTGCAAAGACCCACTGAGAGAAACTTTCATTATTAATGACCTTGGATAAGGAGAAATGTAAACAAAACACTGACAAACAAACAACTCAGCAGAAATTATACCATGTGGTTTTACTGCATTAGGAACTTTGATTAATAAAGTGTGGGGGGAGGTTTAGCAACAGTGTACCAATTTAAAATAATAAAGCCTAATGAAAAATTAACAATAACATGAAATGTTTCAGTAATGTTCCCTGTAATGGCTGTTGACATGGGAAATAAATCATCAAAAGGATTTCTGAAGAACAAATTTAGCAAGAAATAAGTAATAAGAGTGGCTTAGATAGCCATACTCAGTACATAGATTTAAAATGTAATTCTACATTCTCACACATTAAATATTTAAATTCTCATAAGGAACAAAGAGTGTGGGACTCTTTCTTCAGGCATATTACATTTCAAAGCAAGGATGTCCTTAGTATCCAGCTAAAGCCTGGATCTGAGGGTGCATTCTGTTGTTTGGCCTCAAACTAATTGTAGCAGAAAATTAATTATGTCCAACATTTCAAACTTAAGTTTTTTAAAAGCAGGTTGATCCTGAAGGGCAGGAGTTGCTCAGCATGTTACATATAAAGCACTCAGTGGCCTGATTTTTCAGAACTGCTTGACTTGTCTGACACATTCGTTTTTGATAGAACCAGATGGTGTTTTGGTCTCAGTGTTTCAAGGCACCTTGACACAGATCCTTAGATTCATTTCTGTGTAACTCAGACTATTTTTTAACATCTCTGAGGGTCTTGCCCTGTGTAAGAAATGGTACCATTTGGAAACTTCAGCCTAAGCATTAAACCTGTGTCCATTTCTTTGTAAATTAAGGATTAGAGAAAAAAGTTCTTTTTTGTATCAATCTAAACCAGCAAAAGATCATATAAAGTTCTGGCCTTGTTTTTCATTTGTTGTTTTGGTTTTTTTTGTTTGTTTTTTTGATTTTTTTAAGAGTTTGGGACTTACAAAAGGACTCCAAGGTTAAAAATCTGCTCAGTTGCTCTAGCTGAAGAGTTCAAAATTTTTTTCTCAGGGATATAAGGTTGTGTATCACAAATCACTTTTCTAACAAATAACTGCACTGGTGAAGGAAAAATGAAGACAGAAATTCCTACTACACCAAACACCTGAATTTAAATTATTAAAAGCAAAACAGCTTGAAATTAGGACCTGTTGAAATTAGGACTTGGTACAATGCAAGTCTTCTGGAATATTTTGCTTCCAAAAGGTGGGCAAATATTATTTGGGAAAGCCTCAGTTCTCCCACCAAGGCTCATCACTGCAAGGTGGTTATGCTGGGTACTCTCTAAAAGTGAAATAGAAATGTCCTGACCTTGGCTTGTATTGAAATTCTGATGCTTCCTGCATTTATCACAAACTTAAATGTTGTTTCTGCCTTTTGGAAACTTTGAGGAGTTTATGAAGATATTTATAAACTATAAAATAAAAAAAAAAATGTCATCTACAGCACCAAATCTGTAATTGAACCACATCATCTTTTACATAACCCACATGAATATCATATTCTGGACCTCCTTGGTTTAATATTTCCTTATAGCTTGGCCTGCTGTTGTCTAAATTTAACTGAAGCTTCAGTAAAGTAACACTAAGGTTTTACCAGAGCAATCTTTGACATCCACCACCCACCACAAATACCCTATTCATCTTCATTTCCTTTTGTGTGCTATACTAGTCCAAATGCCTTCAACATAATGACTCCCCTTCCTTCACCCTGCTGTGAAATGGGCTGTATGACCTTTACAAACCTACTTAGAGACAGTCTGTAGAGGGGAAAAAGGTAAATAGAAATTCAGAGTTTTCCTGCATTTTAATTCTTGTATTGGTCTCTTAAATACTCCACCTTTGAAAAAAGACCATTATTTAAGTGTTGAGGGCAGCAATATCCCCAAACTGGCTGTAGTATTCGCAGCATTTCAGATTGTGTGAGTGACTCCTTTGATTTTGATCAAAACACATATTATTAAGCTTTATTTAGTGGTTTTGTTGTCAACATTAAAAAGCAAGGAGGAAAAGGGTGGTTGCAGCAGACTGAAGAAACAGCAGCAATGTGTGCAGAGCAGCATAATCAATCAACTGTAATCAATCAACCTTCCAGGGCCACATCCCAGGCAAGACTTGGTGTGCAAGAGATGTCTCACAGGTGTGCCTGCTGTCAGTAAGATCCTGGAGTGGCCCTGAGTGGCCAAAGCAAGGAGAGCTCCCTGCCTTGCTGGCTGCCCTGCTAAATCAAATCGAAATGCAGAAAGGCTGCTTGGGTCTCTCAAACCGTCTCAAGCTGATTTCAAGACTGACAGACTGGCAGTATTCAATTATTATTTTTCCACACTTAGTCTTGCTGGACCCCTTTGGCTCTCTGAGCATCTAATTTTTCCAAAGAGCTCTGCTAGAATAATTTCATTTCAACTCATGTTTAAGTCTCAGATTACTCAGAAAGGAAATTTACATTTAAAACAAACCCCACAACTTCAACTTGTTATCTACTCAATATCAAAGAAGGAGAGAATCCATTACTTTGTTTTCATGAAGCCAATTTCCCTAACCATCTGTGTATTCATTTGGGTCATCTCCTACCAGATCTGACTTTTTATTTCAGATATAGGCAATGCAAAAACATTTTACAATGCTTATTTATTTAAACTTACTGTAAAAACATCAAGACATAAATAGCATTCTCTGAAACAAAGATTAATGTTTATACAGAATGACCTGCAGAGCATAGAGGTTTCAAACTAACACCCACTTTGTTTTGAAGGAAAATTATGGAAGCACTTGGAGCATAACTGTAGAGGAAATGAAGTAGTTGACCTTTTATTATGCTATTCAATGTGATCTTTACTGTGAAATAATAATGATAATGATGGCAACCATGACAATGCTTGCTGGCTTTGGCTACTCAGAATAATGAGGAAAAATGTGTCCTGAAACCTGACTAAAAAGCAAAAATGATCTCTTAATTCTCACAGGATCCCTCTAGTATATAACCAATAAAGTTGCAACTGATTTTTTTCTTTAAATCCATCATCCTAAAAAAAACCCAAAAAACCCCCCACCAAACAAGAGACAAGAGGGAAAGAGAAGAGCTAAGCAGCTAAGGATACTATGAAGTACTTGCCTACTGATGCCAAGTTCAAACCATCTTTTGGAATGAAGAAACACAGCAACATTATTGAATTATATACAGTTTGATCTTATTTTTAAAAGTGATGCATTTGCATTGATCTGGCTCTCCTTGCATGACGATTGCTTTGTAAAAACACCTAAAAGAGGGGTTTCATTGTTAAACTAGAGACAGGTCAGAATCAAGCCCTTGACACTCTATGCACCTCAGCCACACAAGTGATTATATGTTTTAGATTCCACAACAGATTGCAGTGAGACAGTGAATCCTGCCCTGCCCAAAGTGCTAAAAATGCAGGCAGTAAGGGGAGCTTTGAATGTGCAGAGAGATGAACAATATGAGCTGACAGGCCTTTTCAGCTTTACCTTGTTATCTTATGGGTTTATCAATAGGGGATGGAGAGAAATCCAATGGCTTTCCCAGCCTGAGGATGTAGTTGAATAACAGACTTCTTAAAAAAGTTACAAGTCTTTAAGGTGTTACAAGCTAGGATTTCACTGTTGCAATCCATTGAGCAAATTAATATACCAGTTTGCAACTCTGCATTTGCTCTTTTCTGACTAAACTACCTCTTCCTTTCTTTTCCTCCGGAAAGAAAAGGTGTGGGGTAAAATTATATTTGCTGAAGTCCAGTGAGAAATTGCTCTCCTCCCATAGAATGAGTTCACAGCAATGATGTCAAAAGGCAGTTTTGTGATCCTTTTCAAAAATCTTAAGGGTTTTGGAACTTTTTGTACTGTATATTTTTACAAGTGAGGTGTATGCCTTCAATACAGCTCTAGCAATGGTACTGAACTGCCTTGTCCACATTAACATCAGTTAGATTATACCTAAGATATAAAGGTGTTTTTCATCTTAAAAAAAAAAAACAAACAAACAAAAAAAACAACCAGTGATTACTTATATACATTAAAGGTTTCCTTGACATGCTGCTTAATACGGGTTGTATGGAGAAGCGAAATTGGGAAGTGAAATGAAGAAAGGGCATGCAAGGAATGAGATCTCCTCAGTGTAGTCTTCTGCTCCCAGAGACTGTCCATAGGTATTTTGAGTAAAGAGTATCTTGACTATAAAGCCCATTCAAAAACTTTACAACTGAATCAAATTCAACTACTTAACAACAGGGAAGAAAGCACACAAGGTAAATATGATTAAAACAGTCAGGCTTAGGAGTGATCACAATCCTTGGAGATGTTTAAAAGATGTGTAGATGTGGCACTTCAGGACATGGTTTAGTGGTGGACTTGACAGGGATGGGTTAATAGTTGGACTCTACAATATCAAAGAAGTCTTTTCCAACCTAAATGATTCTGAGATTCTATATTCAGAATAATTTACAACGTGTCAGGGAAATAAATGTCATTTATATATAATTAAAAAGCCATGTAGGAAATATTTGGCATAACAGACATGGGAGGTTATTTTCCAATAGGGGCAAGCTTACCTCAATATTTGTATATTCTTAAATTTTTGTTTGTTCACCCTTTGAAAGGCTGAACATCCTATCACTTGCAATACTCATTAATTACCTATTTCCCCAATAATCATTAGCATTTTGTTTTTCTTATGAATTTCATATGTAGTCATGTTAATTTTAATGCTTTATTATCTTGCCTGGAAGACTAACAGAATAGCATTAGTTACAGAAATAATACTGTGATTTAATGTATGAAAACAGATGGTTATTTAAAATTACTTAGTTCTAATGTTTAATAGTAAGTAACATGCTTAATAAACACAAATATGATGTTAATTAGGCATAATTTATTCATGTATCCCTCTGAAACATTGATGACAATTTATTTGAGAAAACTAAGCTCATCTGCCTGTTAGCTTACATGCTATAAAACCAAAAATACTTTTAAACTGTATATTAGTATAGGTCTATTTTTAGATCTATTTTCTTCTTATTCAGGAGAAAAGGATGACACTTCTGTGTTAGCTTGAATTTTTTTTTTCTGCTGGCAAAAGACTTGTTAACTTGAAAAAAAACCCCAACCTTCTGCCAAACCAAATAGTTTTACACAAACTTTGCTTTTACTATGAGGCAACCAAGGGGAAAACCAATTCCTTTGAGGAGAAAAGGCTCCTGCCATTTCCAGGCTAGCAATGCTCTCTGTTGCTAAAGCTGTGTCACTACTGGAACAAAGTCTTTACTGTGTGACTCAAACAGAGCCCCAGAGAACAGACAGAAGTCAGGGATTCCACCTATGACTCAGGCTTAAAGTATCAGCAGAGCCTCACAGAGATATAAA
The DNA here is from genome assembly GCA_013400855.1 of Buphagus erythrorhynchus. Lineage (NCBI taxonomy): Eukaryota > Metazoa > Chordata > Aves > Passeriformes > Sturnidae > Buphagus > Buphagus erythrorhynchus. Next base: position 6,203 of record VZTT01064984.1, on the reverse strand, counting down.
CTGACAACAGCCACAGAGTATAAAAACAGAGGATAAAATCCTTAGTGGGTCACAAAGCACATGTAAGGCAAAGAGCAGTAGTATTCTGACCATTTTGCCACAAAGTTTCCAAGCTGGTAACTTGCTTTTAGCAAATCTAAAGCATAAAGAGAATAGTTTTTAAAAAAGTTCAAACCAAACCAGTTCAAACTTTCTAAAAAGCTACAATTGACAAAGTCTAGGAATAGATAAAATGGACAAGGAGAGGGAAGAAAGCTTTTGATGTTACAGTCTGTCATTAGAAAGAGGGTATAGTGTGAGGATATCATCTCCTTCAGATAAAACATTGACAAGCCATTGACATCCGAAAAGAGAGAGAATTATCGTAATTGCCCTAGTAGCATTTGGGTACAAACAATATATGAAATATATAAGGAAAGAAAAGGTGCAACAAGGCCCTCCAAAATCCCCAGTTTTCATAGCAAAAATCAAGCTAGGAAATATTCCTTCCAAGGGCCCCCACCATGCCAAGGCAGAGACAAACCCACAGCTGTGACCGGCTCTTGCAGCCAGGAGAAAGCACCCGCAGTGCCAGTGTGCACAGGCACATCCTCGGGACTCTGGGGTGCCTACCCTCCCACTAATTCCAGCTCCCCGTGAGCCACACACAACCCCTGCTTTATCCTGGCAGTTGCACCCCCTGACATGTCAATGAAGGAAGACAGGAGAACAATCTTTAAATGCTTCTCGGAGGCAGAGTACCAAGTGCGAGGGGGAAAATTAAACAGCTGCAAGCAGATGGTGAGATGCATAAGGAGAAACCAACATGCAGATTATATTCAACCTCTTACCAGTAATACCAGTTTAAATCTTGCATATTCTGGAGTAGCACCATACCTGAGAAAATAAAAATAAATATAGTCTTGAGCCTTATTTATTATCTCTTGCTACAGCACTAATGAAATTGTGCCTTTGGGAGTCTCAGCTCAGTGATAAAACTATTTCTTAAGAATATAAAAATTACAAAAATTAGGGGACAGAATGGAATATCACAATACAAATCATAATTCCAAGAGATAATTAACTATTTTCGACATAGACAAGATAACACAACATGGAGGGTTTTAGTTTGAGAATAGAATGATGTGATCTACCAGGACATGCATTGCCTTTACAGAGCACGTGGAAATGGAACCTACTTTTTTCTATTTGCTAGCATGGCTTTTAGCTATTAATATAATTACCTCTGCAGCAAGAGACTGATCTCTTATGCTTCTTTGTTTCTAAAGGATCAGCCACAAAGAATGCTGCAAACAGCAAGCACGAAGCAGATAAAGAAATTCAGGTTTCATTGCTAAGCTTGACCACTGATAAGTTTTGAGAAATCCAGGTACCACAACTTATTTTCATCACCTCACACGAACTCTTCCATTGCTAACTGTACCATTCTTTATATAGCCTTAATTTCCTCTCTGTAAGCATCAATAAACCTAGCTAAGAAGACTGACAAAGATTACACCTGAATATTCTAATTACAGTAGCCTCTCTTGCATTATCATTCCTCTTGCACACTGATGCAAGACATCTGGGAGAGGCTAATCCCTGTTTGCTGAAATAATTCCTTACAGGCTGCTTACAAAAGGCCTGAAACATAGAAAAGATACAGGTGGCTTAAACAATATTTAACTTCAACCCTGTTTTTCTTTTGAGCATAGCTTGGACAGAGGCAAAATGTTCTGGGACACTCTTTGTATTAGGGTACATCAGCCATTCCAATTAGAAGTGTAACAATACTTTTCAAGACCAATTTATCTGTAATGGAGATTGGTAGATGCTAGGTCCATCAGGAATGGAGAGGAATTAAAACAGGCAAAAAATCAAAAACAAAACAAAACAAAAAAAAAATAA
>VZTT01064982.1:28830-47551 GCA_013400855.1 Buphagus erythrorhynchus | reverse complement strand
TCCTTTCTTTTCTTTACCTTTCCTTTCCTTTCCTTTCCTTTCCTTTCCTTTCCTTTCCTTTCCTTTCCTTTCCTCCCACTAGTTATTTTAAAGAAGGGAGAGCTGTAAGTGTATTTCTTAACCAGATTTTGGAAACTGCTTATACCTCCTCTTGTAAAAACAGGAATGGAGCTTCACCAAGAGAGCCCTGCTACTGCTCAGGTGAGCAGGAGGAAGATCAGTCCTCCAGGGCAGGTGACTAATCCTGATATTCAGGCCATCTCTACAGTCTCTCCTTCCATCCAGATTGATGTTATCAACATTTGGGGAGTGAAGGAGACTCCAAAGGAGGCCACGAGCCTGATGAGTACAGCATTCATCCTTCATTGCCTCTCACAAGGTAAAGACTTCATTAGACAAGAGTGCAGCTTCCTTTGGAAGGGTGTGTTATACTCAGCACTAACACCCCTGCATGACCCTCTTCTTGCAGGTTAAGAACCCACAGTCCCATAATCCAGCTTGCCTCTTTCCCTTGTGGGCTGGCCTGTAGGTCAGGGCTGTAGGATCTCACTGGTACATGCACCTGACCCAAAGCAAAATTATAAACATAAGATTATATCCCTAAATCCTTGTTTATATCTCCCAAACCAAGACAGAGCTAAAGTACCTTTTCAAGGCCTGGCCTATACTATATAAGTTTTGCAGGCATTGCACAACACTTTGTGTTTTCTAGGTGTGAAAAGGGGGAGATGGTGAATGGGAAGGGTGGGAGGACTATGAGTACCCTTTCTGACCAAGGGCAGAGGGATATATGTCATATATATACCTTGTCATACCCTGTGTTGAAGAGAAACAAGTTGTGGTGGTGCTGCTCAGCCTTCCTCATACTCCTTGTGGAAACAGGGACAGAATGCAGATCCCAGCCAGCACAGTGCCTGAAATTACACAGAAACCAGGCAGAAATGATGGTTCCCCTGCTAGGAAAGGGGAACTCATATTTCTACTCTCGCCCAGCTCTACACTTAAGAAATATTGTTCTGATGGTGGGTGTCTGTAGGCATCTGGTTTTTTCAGGTGCTCACTGTATCAGTGTCTCAAGAGTTAAACTACCTGGAAGAAGGGGATTTTACTAGAAGATCCGGAGTGGTGAACATTATCAGCAGTGTTAATCTGTCACATCTTTCCTGGACTGTACAAACCATGCTCCACCACTCTGGCATGTCATGGCCTGCCTTGTTACAAGATGTGCTGGAGCTGTAGCCAGCCATAGCTTGGCATCTCAGTGAACCTTCTGATCCAAGAAAATACGGGAAGGAGAAAATAATAGTGCCATTTTCAAAATGAAAAAAGACCTACACAGACCAACCCACCTTATAAAAATTAACCAAAACTAACTCCTAGACTTCTAAGCAATTACTAAAAGAACCTTTCAAATACAACTTTAGACCAAACCTGTTTGAATTAAAGGTGAGCTAGACCCTTAATTACACATCACTAAGGGATGCCAGGTGGCTCAAAATCTGGAGTTTTTCTCGCTCATTTTTCTCTCGTATTCAGACACATACAAACTTAAAAAAAAAAAGAAAGAAAAGTATTTGTTTTCCTGGTTCCCATTTCCCACTTCTGGCAAGAACCCGGCCAGCAGCCAGGCTGGCCTGAAAACATCCCTTGTTATCTGAGCTTGGAAGTGCAGCAGACTCAAGCTGGAGCAGTCCTTGGAGTTGACTTGGAGAGCCCACAGCCCAGTGCAGACACTGGACTGCAGACACCCGATGAGAGAGAAGGCCCTTGGCCCTATTGGTGTTGTTGAGCTCCTGGAAAGGAGCTAGTGAGAGGAAAAATGTTCTGGATAGGATGAAAAAACTCTCACAGGAATGGATGATCTCACTTGTCCACACACACACACCCAGATGCACAAATATATATAATTAACTGGAAAATACTGTGTGGTACAAAGGTTTCTTCAGCTTGGGATGATCACAGTTGGGCTAGTTAAGGTTGGTACAGCCATAACAAAGATTACTTCCCACACATCTCCTGCTAAGAGCCCTTCTACCACATCACAGCCTTTTAGTAGGCATTTATATCTGCTGATAGGTACCTCTATGCTTTTCACACAGAGAAAAGTAGGCATGTGATACAATTATTAAAGGTACATGTAATAGCCCATCTAGTCATCAGTAGAGCAGATGAGCTCTATGCACACAAATGCTTTTATATGGACAGTCTGTGGACCCCTTTAAATGGTCACAAAGGTGCATAAGGGACAGGAGACAAAAAGACTGTGTTGTTTGAATACCATAAAGAATAAAAACAAAAGGAAGAATAAAACTAAAAGCCACTGAAGGCAGATCCATTTGGTTTTGCCTCTGTGCAGGACATCTGTGGTGGAACAAAGGGAGGACCACTGGGAGTACTGTGAGATTTTGGGGTTTCTTAAGCAGCCCCATGACAACCTGGACACAGTTCCAAAAAGCAGCTCAACTTACAGACATAAGTTATCAGTTTCAAAGGTGTCACAAAGCATCTTCTGCACCTCTTTCCCCATTCCCTAGACAGTGCTTGCTAAGGGACACAGCAGAGTGCTCCTTAGAGCATGACTGAGACTTTACCAGCTCACCAAAGCATCCAAGTCATTGCCAGGCACTGCTGGGCTGCCATATCACATAACAAACAAGTCCTTGCTCTATCTTGTTCCAAAGATGATATATATGTACATATATATATATTTAAACCTGGGCCTGTTTTTTTTTTTATTTTTTTTTAATGAAACACATACACCTCTATTTGTTTTGTTGCTTAGTTGGGTTGGTGTTTTTTACTGGATTGTTGCTTGGTTTGGTGGGACTTTTTTTTTTGTTTTGGTTTGGTTTGGTTTTTTGTTTTGTTTTTGTTTTGTTTTGTTTTTTGAAGGGGGGCAATTTGTTTAGGTTATTGTTTTGTTCTAGGAAAAGCTATTAAGAATTCCCACGTACTTTCCACTCATGCTGAAAATAAAGTTGAGTGTCCTTGAATAGAGCTAGTGATACCCATTGTTTCCACCTCGGTGGTGCACATGGGCATCCTAACTTTTCCTTGCAAAAGGCCCACATAACATTTCTTATAATTTTGCAAGAACCAAAACTATCTTAATAAAACCAAGGAGAGCAAGAAAGGAGGTGTGTTACCTCTGCTTTGATAACTCCAGAAGCTACTTCATGCTTGTAGCATCAACTGGAAACATTTTACTGCTTGCACTGTCCTGCTAGAGCAGGAGCTGTTCTGTTGTTTGTCTTGCAGTGAAGAAGCAGGACAGTGTTTCTCAACAGGAAGGCTTGTCTGGATCCCAGACAAAGAGGGCTCAGGAACACCAGCCCTCAAATAACCCAAGCACTCACTCATCCCAACCCTTTACACATTGAAGAAAACTCTCCACCACAGCTGCAGATTTCCATCCAGCTTCCCCACGAAACAGTTAACGTAATCCCTAAGCAGAGATACTAATGTGAGAAGCCAAGAATGGTTATTTTTTAGGTAACAAGAATGCCCCAAATTTTACTGGTGTTACATAACTTTTAGATTCTTGTTCCAAGCCCCAAGCTACTGAAAAGCTTCTCTGTTTTTTTGGGACTACAGGTCATTCCTTTCTCCGTGTCCAAGCTGCTCTTCCAATATATTTTTAAACTGTATGCTTGTTTCCAGTGAGTGGACTCCAAATGACAGGAAAAACTCTGTAAGATTGTCTTCTTGCATATAAATCTTACTTTGAAAGGAGACAGTATTTTTGGAATTCAAGAGCTAGGGTTTTTTTTTTCTCTGCAATATTTTTCTTCTGCCACTTACAGAAACACTTTCTCTGTAGAAGGAAGTTGCTTGATCAACTCTAAACTGAAGCAGGAGGCACAAGGCAAAAATCTCCTTTCTAACCCACATTTTTTGGATGGAGGAGGTATTTTCTTTTAGACTGTTCAGGACTTTATTCATTTGTCTACATCCAGGCATGCAGGATTTCTATTAGGGAATGCTACATCCCCCTAAATACAATAGAGCACAAATTTTTGGTTTTTTGGTCTCACTCTAAAATGCCCTAGGATGTCAGTGCTTCACCTAATTTTAAATCAGGAGGAATGGCCCTCATGGTACAGACGACTCAGAGATGCTTTGAGGTTCACCAACCCATTTTAAGAGTCTTGACCAAAACATTATTTATTACTGGTTACTCAACAACAACAAATATAAACTTGCAAGAATGAGTTGGGAGTGTCAAAGGCAGAAAAGTTCTATCCCAAAGGCTTGTTCTTTATACAAACTCAATGAAAAGAAAGAGCACAACACAATGATGAGAGGCTCAGAAAATGGGTTAACAGACAGTGGGCAGGTTTCAGATGGGTCCAAACATACTCCCAAAGCCAGCTCCTCACCCTTGATGACTCCTTGCATCCACCTCCTGATTTGTACACTGCTGCTCTGATGGACTGGCTGCCAGAGCTCCTGCTGACAGCCATGCCTATCAGCAGGACCTGGAAGCAGCCCAGAACTGGAGGACACCTAGCAGACCTCCAGCCACACACTTAAAAGTCACTTAGAATCACCCCTCTTTTTTGAAGCCTGGTGCTGTGTGCTTTTCTTCACTAAGGCACTCAACTTGCCCCCACACAACAGGTAATGATCTCGTGCTTGGGCCAAGGAGACACCAAGATATTTGGGGACTTTGTGTGTAGCTGATGGTAGCTCTCATTAGGGTCTGACTTCCTAGAGAAAGGAGATACAATCTATGCTCAGCACTGTGCCCAGCTGGTTGCACTGACCACACTGAGGCACACCTCCAGGTGTACAGTTCATTATAAGATGAAGAGGGATATATAAAAATTCAAGATGGGGCAGTGACTTGATAGCTGGATATTCCTTTCTCAACTCCAGAAACAGCAGAAGACCTGGAAGACACAGAGACCAGCACAGAACAAAATCAGCTTTCTCATCTGTTGATGCTTTACATGGCCACAGCCAGCAGAAAACCAGGGAGAGGGATTCAGCTTGCCTTACAGTGCAGGATCTCCATCCAACTTGAGCACTCTGGGCTTGTGTTGCAGCTGCTGGAAAAAAACAGGCATCTTTTTAGGGCAGATTAGCCAGGCTTGTTTGGGCTGTCAGGTTAAAATGACTCAGTCCCTAGCCACACCTCTTGCTTTTCTCTTGTTAGAAGGGGAGTCTAGACAGCTCAGGTGTAGGCGTTGCCATGTCCACATTCAGTGGCATTAATCCCTGTTGGAGGACCACATGCTGTGCCAAGGCAGCCCTCTGACACCACCTTGGTAAGCAGGGCAGAGGGCTGCAAACAGGCAGAAGAGGCTCAGACCCCCGTGAGGATTTAGTGGCCTCAGTTCTGGATGACTTGCAAAGCCACATGTGGCTGCAAGCCAAAAACAATGCCCAAAACTCAGCTCTCCTCTGCTCCTGGGGTATTTTGGTAACTGTGCTGTTCCCCTCTAGGAGCTCTGCAGGGGCAGCAAGAAGCCACATGGCAAGGAGGGCCAGTGCTGATGAAGCCCCCAGTTACCCTCCCTGATGGACAGGCTTCTCCAAGCAGCTCCCAGAGTCTGGATGAAAACAGGAACACTGCCCTTGCTGCCACGTGGTCTCCAGGGCAACATCCCTGGTGTGTACACAACAGGACCATCAGGTAGCTGTTTCTGTGTCACTGATCATCACAACCTTTTATTCCTGGCACAGGACACAGAGAGATGAATGAGGCTGATATGAGAAATGGCACCACCCTGCTGTAATGGAGATAATTCTTCAGTGTCATTCTCCAAAGCTGACTATGTGTCTACATACACACAAACACACCTCACTGCCCTTTGTCTCAGTATCTCTCAGCTGCACCAGCACTGCTTACCTTAAGAGGTACCTTTTATTTTTTTTATTTTTATTTTTTTTTAATTAATTTTCACTACGCGTGGTCCAATTTTAGTGATGTCTACCTGTAGCAAAGGGCATTAGTCATCATGTTTATGTTTAGGAGTAAACTCAAATGGTTGGACTGGATAGTAGTAAATGAATAGTTTTCATTAAAATGTCTAAACCAAACAAAATTTGGAGTCCAGCCCTGCTTCCATTTGCAATCAGTCCCTTCAAGAGCCAGGTCCCAAGAGTAACTCAAGATATTTCCAGTGAGAGAATAAGCAAGGTATGGAAGATCCTGCAGACACGTTGCCTGTCCTAAATGCAAAAAGGACTCCAAAGAGAGGATTTAACAAATGAGATTTAGTGCCTCACACAGCCAGCATTCATGTGAAGAACTTTACACTCTATGAACCAGGTACAGTGAGTTCAGTGAGTGCCCTGGTGCTCTTTCCTGGTGCCCAGTAGGTTTCCAGTTATCCAAACCTTGGGAAGCACTGTTAACCAGCTTATTTCAGTCTTGCCACATATATCAGAGTTCAAATAGCTGGACCTATTAATAGCTGGTGGGTGCCTGAACCTATGACGATGACCATGAATTTAATCAATCAAAGGACTTTTCAACCACTTTCCAGACACACAAAGAAAGAGCAGCCCTGGAAGCCAAGGAACAAGGAATGCACTGACAAGTAGGTATAGAGGGACTTGTGCAGAAATATCTGCATGTGCATGTGTGAGGGGAAAAAACAAGATGAACTAATCCCTTTCCTTGGGGCTATGTCTTTTCTCTTTCAGACTGGCACGTGTCTCCTTTGTTTTCGATAATAAGAGGTAATTATATCTGAAATGTTAAACTGTAAATCCATCACGTAATTAAGGGAATTCAAACTGCACAGAACTATGGGAACATTTAAGGATGGATTAGGGACAGGGACTCTGAGAATCACACTGTGTTTTCCATTCCTTGACTCAAAGACTCAGGCAGTTTATTGCTTTCCCCAGGGACTGTCTATCTCTCCACCACCAGATAAGGGAACCACATGCTGATTCCAGGAAGAATCACTAGTGTACTGTGATGGAACAAAAAAGCCTTCAGAGAGGGGTTTATGGCTTGTGTTTCCTTTAATTCTTTTTGACCCTTCTTATCACTAAACAAAAGCTTATGGTCTTTCCTAGATAATCACATTTAAGCTCTTATAAAACCACATGCCTGGATAAAGCAAGTCTTATGCAACTCAGATGAAGGTGTTTTCCCCAGTGTAATCATTATCGAAGGAATCTATAATATTTTACAAGAAAGCCTAAAATGCAAAGTGCTTAATTAAAAATACAGATGAAGCAGTGTATTTTCAAACCCTCCCACCCCTCTACCACTTGCATTTGCAAACAAAAGAAGGAAGAAAGGAGGAGTACTAAAAAAGGAGACTCATTCTTTCCTCATTGGATCACCAGTGACACTCATCTCCCGTGGGCAGTGGAGGAGGGAGTGCCTGGGCTTATCCCACAGTACTGAGTGGAATCCTCTGCAGGACAATGCTGGAGTGATGGTGCTGGTGACAGCAGGGACACAAGCCATGGGAGCCTTAAATGCAGGGTGTGACATCCTTCACATCTCTCCTTATGGGTGACTGTGGGCCAAGCTCAGCCCCAAGGCATCGGTCCTTGCTTAGAATGAGCTTGATCTTGCTGCTGCTGCTGGGAAGGTGCACATCTGTGCACATCTGTGCACATCTGTGCCTGGGCTGCCACACCAAAAGAGAGGAAGGCACCATGTACTTCCTTATAGAAAAGGGAGGAGAGGGTGGTTTGAGCACAGCCTCAGACATGGGCTTCACCAAAACAACAGGGGCAGACATCAGGAACTAGAGATTGCTTGGGTCCTGCTGGGTCTGTCTTGCTCTGGATGTCCAGGAGATCTGTACCTGGCATTACGAGCAGAGGCAAGGGTCATTTACACCTTTCTCCCCAACAGTTCTTTCCAATCATGAACAGAGAGTGATTTTTGGGGGGTGATCTTTGGGCAAGGAATGCCATTACTTACACCACAAGTCACTTGGGATAATATTTATTGCTGATAGGCTTTCGTGGGGCAAGCTCAGGCAAGGGAGATCAAATCACTGCTTCAGGGCAGCCCTTGACTTATAACTGCAGAAATGCCAACACCACAAAAAGTTAAATGCAAAGGGGAATATGAGTGTACAGGGCTTGACTCAGAAACTGTAAGATTTGGTCAGGTATTTTTATTTTACTTTGGCGTGTACATGGGTCATAGTCTACATAAATGTAAGGGCTAGAAACACATTATGGATTGGTTGGGGGGTTGTTTGCTTAGTTGGTTTTTATGGGAACTCAACTTCTTAGATATTAACAGATTTTTTCTTTTTTTAATAGCATCACAGTGCAAAATTCTGAATAAAATTATGAGAACTGCCTACATAGTAACTACTACTCCCACTTCTGCATCCAGCATTGCAAAAATGTTGATTAAAAGCTAGACAACTTTCTACCACTCACCACATTTAGATCATTAAACAACCCAAATATCTTCATATATTGAGTATCATCCAATAATAGTTTAAACCTTTTGACTGGCCTGGATTTGTTTCCTTGCTGGAATAAGAGGGAAAAATACTACACCCTTTCTTTTAAATAGACTTAAGATGTATTATTGAAATTACTTGGAACAGAGTGCAGGGACCATCAGGAAAGGATTAACTGTAACAAAATCTTTGTGAGGTTAAAAACTGGGCAAGCTGGTCATTTAAACTTTGTGATGGGTCATTTGCCTGTAGCAAACCAACCTTTCCAAAAACCACCCTAATTAGGTGTGTCTACCTTAAAGGTGCTGCGTGAAGGTTTCTGCTGTTACTGGAAGATGCCCCAGTGGAAATGCCTCCATAAAGCTTTTAAGGAGCCACCAACTCGGACAGAGCGGATGGGTGGACTGCAGACTGGGATTTATTTAGTGAGAGGCGTGAAAAGCCAGCAATCCAGCCCAGCATTCCCTGGATTTCGTCTCTGGCACAGGAAGGGTTTGCATGTTTCCCGCTTGTGGCTTCTATTTTAGCCTGTGTTCATTGCTGGGATGCTTGGACACAGCTGTGCTGGTTCATTAACTGCCCAGCATGTCACTGAGCCCAAGCAAATGGCTTTGGGGTAGTGTTTTCCAATGACTCAAGGGGAGGGTAGACCTCTCTGTGAGGAAAGGAAGGTGTTGGTCTAGGAGGTATTTGATAATCTCCTGAGATACATTTAAAATGAGGAACACAGAAGTCTCAAGCAAGAGTGAGAAGGCTGGGACTCAAATGAACATTTCAGATATAATCTTCAGCCACTGAGAAACCCTAATGAGACATGACCCAAGACCATGAAGTGATCAATGAACCAATATCTCCCTTTGAGTTACAGCCAGTATCTGTAATAGAGAGCTCACTGCCCCTGTGGTTTTCCCTGCAGTCTCAGAATGAGCTGTTTGAGGGTACTAACTGGACACCAAGAATGAGGGAAATGGATCTACAGTACCCCCACCCTTTTCTGGTCATTACATCCTGCTGTCGGGTGAGAGCCATTCACAAAATTAGAGCATGCCCAAGCCTTGCCTTTGAATGCTTCGGTTTGGAAGGTGCCCTGCCCTGTTCCAGAAGCTGTGTCAGGGATGTGCTGAGCTGTGCAGCTGCCAGTTGGGTGCTGCTTCCAAAGAAACAGGGTCCACATCCTGCTGCAAGTGACTCATGCTGAGATCATCCCACTCACGAAGACACAGAAGGAGCTGTCCCTCTTCCTCCCTCTTCTTCCAGGGAGGATTTGTGGCATGGAGGAGCAAAGCAGGTGCTGCAAGTGGGGAGGATTGGGGCTTTTTTGTGCAGAAGAAAAGAGACAGCCCCTAAGGATGATGTTGTCTGTCAGCCCACGCTATGGCATCCATCACAGTGACAGCCCTTGGCCAGGGCAGTCTGGGAGAAGCATCCCTGGCACGCTGGCACGCCTCTGCTCCTTCCCTGAGCCCAGCTTTAACCCCTGCATTGCCCTGCCACAGCACAGCCTCCCTGCTCCTGCCTCCCCATGGGCATTAATACAACCCCTGGGGACAGCTCACTTCAGCCTTTCCATGGCTAGTCTCTGGAAGGCCACTATGGGCCCGGGTAGAGCTGGGGGCTGTGGATACTTGGCTTTAAAGGCAGGAAATCCACATGACACCATGACAAGCACAAAGTCCCTGTGACTATTTGCCATGCTGCTACCAACCCTATCTCAATAACCAGCTGTAGAAGCCACTCATCCTAAATATTTCCCATGGCATCTAAAACTACTTCTAGTTTAAAAATCAGATTCAGGCTTAGACAGGCCAGCAAGAAGTGAGCCCAGCAGCCCTAAAGCTGTCCATCCAGTCCCCTACTGTGGCACAGCACTGCTCAGCACGAATCATTGAGAGGTCTATCATTGGTACACTCACATCTACATCTCTAGAAAATGCTTAAGAAAATAAGGACTCTGTAGGGTTACTTCCCAATCCATCCCAGTCTGTTGCCCCTGGGTTGTTCTAACCTTTGCCCTGCACCGTTACAGCTCTTCCCCAATGGGATCCTCTGCAGACACTTCCATGCACATGCACTCACACATGCCTGCACCACACAGGCTGCTGACTCCTGCTCCTCCAGGCAGTCAGTGCTGCTCCAATTGCCCACTGGAAGCCCAGCTTGGCCCAAAAACTAAAGAGTTTGACAAAAACACATTTCACTGCTCTTCCTGCGAAACCCTTGAACTCGTGAAAGTTGAACACATGAAAGCAATCTGAGGTTAGTGTGTAATACAAAAACCACATGAAAGAGATAATTTAGCATTAGACACATGTTACCAGGAGCAGGTTGAAACTAATGCAGGTTTTGCATTCAGGTCATAAAATACAGCCCTTACATCGCCTTGTGAGGTGTCCCTACTTAGAGTGCCTTGATGGGGGAACAGCTACAAGTGCTTCAATGCTGATATAAGTTGAACACATGAAACACCCTTTTCCTTTCACTCTTTTCACCCACTCTATGAAAGAGATAGTCATACCTGCAGGACAGACTCTGAATGGTGACAGACAATCCAGGAGGAATGTGGGTCAAAACCATTTTCTGTTCCCATTCCAGACCTACTGAAAGGCTGGACCAACAAGCTGAATCCAAGCACTCCAGCAATCTTGTAACTGCTGTTTATCATTGCCATAACATACCTTAAAAACCTGGTGCCAGTGATGCAGTTGGAGCACCAGAAGGGAGAGTAAATGGTCCCCAGCACTGCCCACTGACTGCAGCTCTGGAATGGAGGGATGAGGGCAGAGATCAGCCTCCAAGCAGCATTAAGGAACCTTTGTGGCATCTCTAGAGGAAATGACACACAAACTGATGTTAGAAATGTCTGTCCATGGTTGACTTCTGCAGGATTCAATCATGTTACCACTATTTTTACAGAACCCAAAGCACTCACTCTCACTTTAGGCCAGAAAAACCCCAACAAATTCAACAAACTTCAAACAAGATTAAGTTCTGAAAATAGAGCTGTGTTGCACCTTTAAAAAGTGTGTTGGCAGAGGAACTGGATTTACTTTGAAAGTTAGTTTGGTATGAAAGAGCTACACAGCAAAATTCTAAATCCCTTTAGAGAACAGAATGAAATAAAAGCAGATATTTCATCTCTTAACACCTTGTCAGCAAAATTCTCCTTCCTGGGGAGGACTTTTTTTCTTTTGCAAAATTATTGTGCTTGTTTGCCAATGAAGCTTTTCTAAGAACAACATAGCTGCTTTCTCACCCTGCCTCTCCCAACACATCAACACTCCCTTCTGTGGGCCAAACAGAAAATTCTTTCCCTTGGGGCCTGTAATGAAACTCATACAAGTTTTTGGGAGAAAATACTGCACTGATGTAGAACCCACGTCCCTCTTTCCTCTCTCCCCTCCCTTTTAAGTTCCTGACCCTGACTTTCAACTCCTGTTCTAGCTGGAGCCTCAGAAATGGATTTGATTTGAGATATTTCTACTGGTGTGCTTTAAACAAAAATAAACCTATCAAGGGGCACTAAAAATATGAAGATCAATCAACTCAGAGTAAGGCTGAAAAAAGTTCCAGTGTGAACGATGGCCTGACTTGCCAATGATGTACTGGCCAACACAATTCAACTGATCTTGTGGTCTGCATTCAACTTAGGCTTTTAAAGAAAAATCTGGAAATGTGAATATTAATCAAAACACTCTATCACTGAGAAAGGTTCTATAAACATGCTGGGCTAGCAGTAAAGACCAGAGAAGAGGACAGTCTAGGTCCTATTTTTAACTCTTTATTCACCAGCTAAGAATAGCTGGAAGAATAGCAAAGGTATCACATACTGACCTTAATTAAGACAGTGATTCACCCTTTCTCTCTGCACACAAATGGAACAGCTTGAAGCTGGAAGGCTGACATGCAATTTAGAGTTTTTTGGGCGAAGAGGTAATATTTACCATGCAGGGCATTTTTAAGGGAGAATATGGGGTTCCTGATAGACACATTATCCTGGAGAACACACACTGTCATTTATCTGTTTTTCTGGAAACTTAGAGAAATACAAATATGAAAGGTATTGATTTTTGAAAAAATGGAAATGACAAATTAATTTATCACTTTATCCTGATCCTTATATAAACAGGGCTTTCATAAATACAATATATTTATTTTACAAAAAAACAAAATTTGTGGCATCTAGAAAGCTACCTCTTTTATTCTTCCTCACCTGATTTTCTTGGTCCAAGTGAAATGTCCTTCCAGAACAGCTCCAGAAAGAATGTTTGTCTTTGTAAGAATCAACACAATGTATTTCAGTGTTACTTTTGCTATGACTGGATCTTCACAAATTTAATTTCAACAGCAATCTTTTATTGACTAAGGAGACTTAATATTGACAGTATACTGAAAAAGGGAAAATTTCTTCCCAGTTTTATTATTAGGTTGTTCCAGAAGTTTCCAACAAATCCAAACCAAAATCAGTTATTTATAAAACAGAATATATTTTAAAAGATAATATTAATGATATTTCTACCATTGCTCCACAAAGGTATCAAATGTAATCATCCCACAACCTATCTTGAATGCCTATCAACTGCTGATAACTAAAATATTTATATTACTTTACAGTCATGATACCAAATACCTTCAGATAAAACAGGGAACTACATCTCTATCTACCAGATTGATAAAGAGCTTTAAAGAGAAAAAACTGAATGAGAAGTATCCCTTAGACTTCCTGGGGGATGGGATTTCAAAAGCCCAGCTTTACACAAGCAATGGAATAACCAAACCTGTTCTGATGCCCAAAGAAAGCCAAGGGCCCTGTGTAGGTGTCAGCACAGAGAGCCTGGTGCAGGACCACAGCCAACTGTGCTGGGTGTCTTCCACAGTCTGGGTAGGAACAGAAAAAGGGAAGTTTCTCCAATAAAAATGGGGAAAACTAGGAGTACAGAATCAACTTCAATCATAGCAGAGTCTGGGTCTTACAAAGGTACTCCTTTAGATAGCTATATATAGACATGAAAGTAAGCAAAAAACCTCCCTTGAATAAAACATTTCAGATCAAGGCTTCAGCAAAATTTCCTTGCTTCACATCATCCTGGTGACAATACTTTTCTGTAGGAGGAAGTGGCCTCTATTTGTTAAACTCAGAGCTCAGAAATCAAAGCAGCCTGATAGGGAAGTGGAGAAAACCACAGATCTGGTTTTATTTGAAGATTTTTGAATGGTCCTAGAGAAGCAGATCAGAAATTAGTATTTCTAAAATGTCAATAACCCAAATTCAAGGCTCAGACATCCTCTACACTTGAGGTTTGATCAAAGAATATCAGAATTCAATCCCAATTCAATGAACACTGAGATATGCCATGCCCATTTCTATTTTTAAGGGCTGGGGAAGATTTCAGGCAGAATTCTTTCTCACAGGGCATGCACAGTATGGCCAGCAGAAAGACAGAATTTCTCACTGTGCCATAGCCAATGTGTTTGTTTTTGCTGCCCAAGAGGAATTCTCTCCTCAAAGAGGAAGGCAGGGTAAGAGCCAAGGCCACAGGGCATCACACAGACTGACTGGTAGTCAAAACTGCAAGGTCAGGCTCTGTTACAGGGGTAGGACCTGGCACCAGACAGATGGTTCTTCTCTTCCCTGCTCTCCTGTGTCCATTTCACAAATGTTGGTGGATCCTTCTGCCTTTGAGGAAAGGAGCCTGACTGTTCATTCCAAACCTCCTGCCCTGCCCCCTGCCAAAGGCTGTGTGCTGATATGGGAATTGTCAATGCAGAGAAATGGTTTTAAAATTAACATGAGTCCCTAAGCTTTTCATATGGTCAAACAAAATCTCACATACAAATTCTAGCTTTTTGTATCCAATCCTACAGTGAAACTGAAGAATGGGGTTTAGCATCAGACAGCAGAATTAGTATGTTGAAGGATTTGTGTCTCTAGGTCACAGTTTGGAGTGAGAACTCTGATCTCTAAATTAACAGAGCCAGAGGGCAGCCATGGTCACCTAGGTTTGACTTCTGAAGGGCTGCCAGCAGCAAGGCTGCTCTGAATGAATATCCTGCATGAACCTGTAGCTGATGGGAAAAGCATCCAATCTCTACTGCAAATGATGGAATAAATCATAGCCCTGACTTTTGCTCCAAGAATGGTTTCCGCTGTTAAATGTTGAAGACTTATATGCAGTATGAACTTGTCCAACTTCCAACTACTAATTCTTATTACACCATTGCCCAAAGGAGCTTCTGTTTTGGAATTTCTCTTCCTTATATAGCATACTTGAAAATCAGACTTCTCTTGAATTGCTGTTTGGTAAGCTAAGGGGATGGACTGCACTGAAAGGTGTTTGCCCATCCTCCAGTCACTCTTGTGGCTCCTCTCTGAAAGAGCACCAGGTTTTCAATATCCTTCTTTAATTCTGGGTACCACAGCTGGATGGAGTGATCTCAAAGCAGCTACATCAATGCCAAACACAGCAGCAAAGCAATCCCTGAGTACAGAGACAGGGAATATCAAGCAGGCATTAGAAAGGCTCCCAGGATTGCTTTAGACCCTTTGGCCACGGCACTGGAGTGAGAGAGGACACTCAGCCAATTATGCACTCAAGCCCTCAATCATTTTCCAGATTGCTTCCAGCCCAGTCTATTCCATCTGGTACATAGATCTCAGATTTTTAATTTCCTTTACCTGTAGGATCATGAAAAGAGAAATTATTTGCTATTTCCATTCTACCAAAGGATCCAAACCATGCTAAACTGGTCCTTCTGTCATCTGCTAACATCAGCAGAGTGAAGTTCACTCCTTCTTACAATAACTGCCACACCACTAAGCAACTCAGTGCAACAAATGGATCCCACTAGGAACACAACTATTTGATGTATTTATACTTTAAACCTCTTTACAAATCCCACTTTGAAATTTGTAACTGAAACAGTTGGAATCCATCTGTTATTTCTTATTTGGTACTGTACCATTTGAGTTTATGAAAGAATATGTATGGAAGCAAGTTTAAGGCATACAGGAAGTTCTTCCATCAACATTAGTGTAATAATCAACCAGATTGATCTATTTTTTTTAAATCCAACTGAAGCTGACCATAATTAATTTCCAAAAAACAGTACTAGATGCCTCTTCATATGAGACATTGCTTTAGTGTGTTATTCCTTATGTATTCCTTGCATATCCTTGAATTAATGTTAATTATTAATGATCACAGCAATCTCTTTAAAATACCAATCTAAATTTAGATTTCTTTAGCCCCTAGAACTTCCCCAGTGTTTCTTATCAGAAATCAAAATAAAGACCTAGGGAGCTCTTTGGCTTTGTACCTCTAGGTTTTGGAGTTAGAAAAATCCAGTGAGATTTGCACATGCAACTTTAAAACCTGATTAATATACTCCCAAGTACCAATGAAGTGAAAATTATTCCATTATCCAGAGAAAACATTCATCTTCTGTTGATTCATAAGGTACAAAGAAGGTTCTTGTTGTGCTACTATTATCAATTTTATCACAACAAGTCAGCCAATTGAACTCCTATGGATTATTTAGTTTAAATTCTATTATCTTCTTTATTTATCTGATTTTCCAAGTAAGAATGTCCTAATCATACCTTCCTTGAGGCATCAGCATTGAAATCTAATTGAGCATTGGTGTGCAAAGTAGCAGAAGCAGTTTTCCTGCTTATGGAAACAAGGAATCCAAGCATCCTAAAAAAGATCTGGTGCACAGCATTTTTTCAGGCATATTTTCTTACTCTCAAAAAAGCTCTAGGATGCCTTCTGCCTCCCTGGTGGCAGCCCCACTCTGCACTGCTTTGGCTGCTGCCTCCCTGAAAACAGGGGCTCCAGATTCCCAGCAGTCAGTGCTGAGGAAGATGCTGATGCAGAATTAAGTTTGTGATTCTATTGAAGGTCATTTTCTCCCCGAGTGCAGGCGAGCACAGCCCAACTGGTGCTTTAGAATAAACAGATGCTATCAGCACCAGCAACAAATTATCTTCCTAGGCTTTGTAATTTCTGGAGAGCAGCAGGTTGCAGCAAGTCAATTTATATTGAGGATGGAGAGGGAGGGAAGCAGAAGTTGTATTTGCATTAGCAAGCAATTCACTGCAAGGGAAAAGGAACAGTGAATTGGAGCTGGACAACTACATTGTGAAAGAAGCCATTATCTGTGCACCCATATTGCTCCTAGTGAGGTACACAAGGTACACAGCAAACNCAGAAAAGAAGCTGCACTCTGGGGCTTTGTTGTTTTGGGGACTTTAAAAAAAAACCAAAAAAAAAACAAACAAGGAGAGAGAGAGTAAGTGCATATGTATGTAAATGTTTAGGGAGATCTCACATGAAAAGCAGTTCCTTGCACCAGGACTTGGGGATATGCTGCAGCAGGAGGGGACAACCCACTCTTTGTTTGCTGTTTCCAGAAGAACACTTTTCAGTGGTGGAGATTCCAGTCCCAAAACAAGAGTGGTGGCACGTCTGCACTCAGGAACCCTTTCACTGCTTCCCTGTAAGAGTGGGAGAGCACATCTCCCTATATATTTTTAGATGCACAAATATTTTAGCCTATAGTACTATGCATAAGTACCGGCCCATAAATTATCAGAACTGGCAGAAAGACATGGAAAAACTTTATAACAAAATAAGGAATGGAGCTCCACGTTCCTAAAACTCAATGCTGGGTCCCAGAGAACAAGACTTGCTCTATTTCTGTGACCCAGGCTGGTCTCTGCTATGTTCAGACAGAGCACACACACCTATTTGTGCACAGAACTGCAAGATAAGCCAAGATAAGAAGTTTATGTAATTTCTCCAGATAAGGTACCCATTAAAGGCAAGTCTTGCACCTCTGCTTTTAGCCATGGCGTCTCTACACCCATTTCACACTTGCACACAAAGCCTGCACTGCTTTTTTGTATTATTTTCCTCAGTGTTTTAAGAAGAATTCATATTTCTGATTAGGACTGGGGAGCAATGAAAACATCTGCTGCAATCTTATTGGCAGAAGACACCAGCCACTCATTTCAAAATTAGTCTGGCTTTATCATTAGAGTGAAAGACACTATTTCAGCATTCCTCTGCTGAGATGGAAAGAAAAAGTTGCCACACATCTCCACACAGATAACTCTTCTTACATCTAGACTCAAGAGAATTGTACTTCCCTTCCCATATGTGCTAGCAAAAAGTATTTATTCCAGCACCCTATGGCTCCAGCCCTGCTGTTTTCCACTGCTGTCAAGGAAATATCTGCAGATATTGATGAGTTTTGATGATTCATTCATATCAATCCACAGCTGCCTACACAATCTAATATTAGTTTGTGTTTGCCCAACCAAAAAAAGGAAACTAATCTTACCAGTCCTGAAAGACTTTAGTACAAATGTGAGGAGGTACGCTGCTCACAAAACTCAGAGATACAGAAATTCCTTCCATTTTTCTATATGAACACATTTATATTTTTAGCCTAGGGGACTAAAGGACTATATTTTTAGTCTAGAGGAACACATAAAATTTAGTCATCAGTGACCTTTGCAGGCTATATTAGAGACAAAAAATTTTAAAACCCCCCAGCCACTTGCAAAGCATTACAAACATTACTCTCTGTTCCCTAAAACGTCCTTTAGGTACTTATGAGTTTCCACTTGTTGCCCTGATCCCTCATTTCCCTTACCTGACAGAGTGCAATGAAAATCCTACTGCCATTCTTTGTCTGATGTTCACTAAATGTCTCCTAGGGGACATCTGTAGACCAAGAGTTTCAGTGGAGCAGGACCAATCTTTCCTTCAAATGACTCAAGGGATTTCTCATGCCTTCTCCTTTCCCCTATTAAATAATCGATTCAGAACAAAGAAATACATTCAATAACATAACTCGAAACTAAGAGCTCTCAATAATTTCAAGTTAGTAGCATTCCAAATTCTAGAAAAGCTATTCACACAGAGCTGAAAGCAATTGGTATAAATCTAGATTATTTTTTGAAGAGTCTGATGCCTCCTTTTCAAACTACTGTGTTTGAAACTGTAATACAAACAAAATCAGGCTGCAGATTCTCTGATTTAGGAGCTTGCAANGAAAAAGAAATCTTAGCAGGAGGAGAAGTCCAAATATTCTCCCAAGAAAATTGGGCTAGCACATTTAAAGCACAAAAGTTTCCACAGCCAAAACATTCACATCTGGATGCTTTTAACTTAGTCAGCACGGCCAGACACCCACTGGTATCTGGGTGTTGTGCAATTCCAGCATGAAACTCAAACTCATACCATGAATCCAGAAGCAGCAGTCTAAGACTCTGCCCTCACACTCTTTCTTGTAAATCTTTGGTCCTAGAGAATTTC
>VZTT01064982.1:10612-23541 GCA_013400855.1 Buphagus erythrorhynchus | reverse complement strand
GTTCCTGTCTTTGTTTGAAGAGCAGAGTCCCCTGCCACAGCAATTTGCCACCATTGTGCTCCCAGCAGCACCCCAAGAAGATTAGCTCAGCTCCAAGCTCTATTTTCCCCTTTGTATTTTAAAGTCTGTATCTCATGTGGGGTGGAGAATGCCTGCAGTCTTTCCCCTTCAAAGATATGCACAGGGATAAGCAATCACATCACAGATTAGCATACAGGTAAATATAAAGCAGTTGAGATCTTTAGTTTTAATGGAAACCAGACTCCCATATTTTTTCATTAGCTCTGAAATAGGTAGCCTTAAAATCCACCTGATTGATTGAAAAAAATTGATAGCAGAATGACATTTGACAAAGTAGTTATTACCTTCTCACTTTTTAAAAAACCTCCTCTGATCCTCTGGGCCACCACAAGCAGAACACCATCTCCATCAAAACCAAAATCAGCACAAAGACATCTCAACAGTCAGATGGGCACAGGTCAAGTGACAGTGTAATTCTACCCTGCACATAGACAATATCCATGGTAAATGGTAAAAAGAAGCAGGTGCTGGATTCCTCAGATGAAGAGCCCTGTGAGAGTGAGGGGTCCAGATCTGAATGTTCCCCTGTGCCTCCCAGACAGTTTGTGGAGCACAGGGGAGCTTCCAAAGTGTGAATCATCCCAGCCTAGGCAGATGTCTAGAGTGGGTAAGGTGAATGGCATGGGCTGTTTATCACTCCTCACTGAGCAAAGAGGGAGTCTAGATGACAATCTTAAACTTTATGTCTAAGTTTTAGATAACTAAAATCAGGTGAGACGATTCCCTGCCCCAAGGTTTGCAGACTCATTACCAGGTGAGCCACAGACCCTGACAGACTTAGGGCAGAAAACAAGATAAAGAAAAGTGCTGATGTGGAAGGACTGATCTCATTCCTTCCTGCCTGAAAGAAGAAAGAGCTGATGTTTCAGAAGGCAAAGCCCATCTTGCTCTCACATCATTACTGAAACACAGTGGAAGAAAGGGAACCCTGGTGCTGGACTTGCCAGGATGCTGTAGTGCCTTCTGTAACATCTCTATGAGGCACTCACCACCCACGAGGGGCTTGGGCATTGCAGCCCAGTAAGAAAGGCCCAGAGAAGCCAGGGAGGGACAGCTGGCCAAAATACAGATGAGGTGAAGGCTTTCAGTAGGTAGGGATCACCTCTAGACAAATGGATCCTCCTCACCCAGCAGTGCCTGCACACCCATGACTTACCCAAAATGGGCACTGGTGGAAGGGTCTGGGCCTGAAAGATGTGGGGAGGGTCTCCAAGACATGTAATTAAGGGAAGCTCCATGCAAACTTTGAAGGAATTTCCCATTGCAAGGATTTGGAAGAAAAAGCAAAGGTTTCCCCAAGCACACTGACAGGATCACCAGATCTCATGTCACTCTTGAGAAAGGACAGGCACTGCACAAATACAGTCAAAAGCCATAAATCTGGCTGACCAGAAGCTCAACTGCTCTGAGCACAGCTCTGAAGTCAGGTTGTTTCTCTCTCCCAGAGGCACAGGCAGCAAATCAGTCATCCCACCAGTAGATAATCCAGTTACCAGCCCTCCCTCTTCTCCCTCCCAGATCCCTCAGCTCCCCCCACACCCCTTAGCGCTATCATCAATGGAAAGTTTTAGAGAATTAGCTAAAAACAACCAAAGTGCCTAATTGACTGAAGAAGGGAAATAGCAACTTCCATCATCTCAAAAAGCTGCACCTTTCTCCTACTCATCTCAAAGCTGAATAAAGGAATTAAAAACACAGCCTGGGGCAGCCAACAGAGATTTACAAGAAGCAGACATAAGTTCTAACTCTAAAGGCTGGGCGTGTGCATGAGCCAGGAAGAGCAAACAGAGAAAGGGAGCAGAAGCATACAGTTTTTGCATTTAAAGAGGAGGAAGGAGAAGGAAAAAAACCCCGAAAAGAAAATCAACAACCTTTAAGCCCTTCCTAATAAAACAAAGACCATCCTGGCAACATGAAATGCTACCCTACTTTGTTTATTTATCGACACAAAGAAAGAAGCAAGTTGGCACCTCAGAGGGTATTAAATCCTAGTTTTTTGCTGACTGAATGACCTCAGCTGAAATATTTTCCATGACAAGAGCCCAGAAGACGCTGGCAGAGTGTCAGACAATAAGATTTTCAGAGTGTATTTACATTCTATCCATGGCCCCAGGCTGTTCCAAACCCATAGGCAGGTGCTGCCTTTATCTGTTCTTTGCTCACCTGGCTCCCTAGCAAAATGTTCTGAGACCTGTGGCTCAGCTGCCTTAACTGTTTGCTGCCTGGTGCTCAGAAAGCTTCAGAGACATCTGGAATCCTGGCAAATAGAGATGGAGACACTGTTTGCCCCTCAAAGCTGACCACTGAGTGGTGTGTAAGGCACTCTAGCCAAAAAGCAGAAGGAAAACAGTGGTGATGCAATGGTAAAAGAAGCTAAAAAACAGATAAATTCATGCTGAGAAAAGTGATGCTTTTTTTAAAAGGAAGGGAGAAGGTGGTTCTTTCAAGGATGCACTGCATTTTGCATGACTTGGGATCTTTAAAGTAGGTCTGGATAGCTCTCTAAGAGGCAACAGTCAAGATCCTGAAGAAGACTAGAGGCAGGGGCGAGAATTTTACAACTTCGAGCCTGGAAGTCTGTGCAGGACAATATTCCACTGTCAAGCAAAGGATAGTCAGCAACCCACATCTGTAAAGCAGTGGCCAAAAGGGAGAGAGGCAGGCTAAGCCACAAAGAACCACAGTGTTCTGCCTTTCAACTCCATGGCACAAATTCCCTACATTGCAGGCTTCCAGCTACATTCTCCCCCAGACCAGCTCCCGACCTGGTCTTCAGCAAAACAATCTGTTCCATGCCTGCAGTGGAAATGGCCTCCTGTTTGCTCAATTTAATTTGGCTTTTCGTGCACAGCTTCTCTCTCTTGGGTAATAAGCCTCCAGGAGATGCTGTGAGAGGCTACGCCCTCCCTACCGCCCAACCAGGAAGAATGATAATTGCCCTTCTAACAGTACCATGTACAAGGCAGCCACCAAAGCAGAGGAAGCATGAATTAAAGCAGCATAAAAAGGAGGGGCTTTACCCTCTACCTAATAAGGTATTATTCATGCTTTTGGAAAGCTTCCTTGCAGAGAGATAAAAACGGACATAATGGGTATTCATAAGCAACTGCCTCTGGAAAAGGAAAGGCCTGCCTGCCACCTTACTCCCATTGTCATGCTGGATGCACCTTCCACATTCCCAGCCTTTAGCTCCCTCTCCCTTTCCTACTCCTTGCCATGTGTCCTTGTTTAACCTGTTTTGGACCCAAGTCAGCTCCCCCTTGCCCTCACGGATGGCTCAAGTCTGACCCACTTACACACATCTTCACACCAGTTCTTCCAGTCCCATCACCTTCACCCAACCAAGGAAAACTTATTTTTTCCTTTCTTCTTCCCTTTCTCTCATTCTTGTCCCCCCTGCAAAGTTCTTCAACTCAAATTCACTCCAGACTACTGTGTGCAAATCATGTCCCCTTCACGCCCCTCCTCCAGCCCACACCCACCAGATCATTCATGCCACCCCACACCTGAAAGGATGCAGACATCTGCAAGCTGTGTTTGTAACTCTATTCCTGTATTTGCCTGGCCTCACTTTTCACCCAGGAAACAAAGATGTGACCTTACCCTCCAAAAAATTTATCATAATAAACTTCCACTCATGAGCCCAAAACAATGGTGAGTTTCAAACATCTTCACAAAGTAAATTACTCACTGCTCGCTTGCATAACCTGTCACTGTCCTTTTCAGTCCTGTCCAACTGGTTGTCATAGTGTGTGAGCACCTTGCAGCCTTTGCCATTTCTGAAGCTGTTCTGTGCAAGCTGGACAGGACTTGCCATGTTGGGAAGTGCAGCTCCAGGCACAAGACAAACCAAACAAAAAACAAGCCTTGATTATACTTTGCAAGGATTTTGGGTGCATGGCAATGGACTCCTAGAGGAATTTTCAAAGGATCATAATAGAGTTAGACTTATCAATCCCATCAAAGTCACAGCAATTTGGGTATCCAATGAACTAAGGCACTTTGAAAGCTCTGTAGACATCTTCAGGCACCAAAATACCTTTGGAAACAAGGCATGGAAACTTCAGCTAGGTTTTAGATGTTTAACCAGGTCTGTGGGCAGCCCTTTGGTGCTTGTCCTGGGATAAGATCATATGCACACATGCACTAAGACCACCACACAAGTAGATGTACAGAGAACTTTTCAAAGCTGTCCTTTCTCTGGGTCTGCATTCCCAACCATCATTACAGACTGGTTTAAAAAACAAACCACAACAATCAAACAAACAAACAAAAATCCCCCAACATTCAGTCAATCAATCTGCAGACCTCCTGGAATGAAATAAATAAGCTATAAAGAGCTCCTCTCAGCTGGAACAGCAAGGATAAAAATGGAGGAAAACAGAAGACTAACCAGGTACCTCACATGGTACCTGGCACCTTCCATTCTCAGCAGAAGCTCTGAGCAATGCCTGCACTCAATGTTGCTGCCACTGTCCAACCCAAGGACATCTTTTAAACAATGCCTCACTGATAATCCTGTAAAGATTTTCAGCTCTGTCCTGCACAGCATTTTAATTACTCACACTGCTTCATGAGCTCAGTCATTTACAGAAGGTATTTTGATCCCATTAATTGTAGGCTTCCCAGAGGACTCAGCACAGTACTTCATGTCCTCAGTACTATTAAATGCATTAGGAAAGTATCCAGACTTCTAGAAGTTAATTTTTTTCATGCGTGCATATGTTTTAGGAGAGGAAGAGGGTAAATCAGGTAAAGGAAAACTTTTAGGCATTAGACAAAAAAGAAATTTCAACTGATAACTTTCAAGGGAAAAAAAAAAAAAATCCAACGGACGATATTTCAAATAATGGTACAATAGACTCATTGAAGTCAGCAGCAGGTCTGGAACGTGAAACCTCTAGTGCTAGCAGCATGCAGGTATACTCCTGTGCTGGGAAAAGCAATTTCACAAGTTAGTAGGTAAAGGTTATATCTGTATCTCCAATGGCACCCAGCCTAGCGAGCAATTCCCAGCCTCCCAGGACAGGCAGT
Organism: Buphagus erythrorhynchus; assembly: GCA_013400855.1. NCBI lineage: Eukaryota > Metazoa > Chordata > Aves > Passeriformes > Sturnidae > Buphagus > Buphagus erythrorhynchus. The sequence continues at coordinate 18,426 of VZTT01064982.1, read as the reverse complement.
ACAGAACATCTCCTGCTGACACCATCCAGGGCCAGCTTGGCTCTGGAGCAGAGCAGCCATGCCCACAATTGTGGCACTTGGCCTTGTAGCCATAAGACACAATAGCTGCTTGTGTGTGTGCTTGAAGTCAACACACCTAAAATAATTTGGGAGTTGTGTAGCAGCCCACGAATGACTCCCCTGCCTGGCACTGAAGGGCTGTGCTGCAAGGGCTGCAGGAGGAGGCTGGTGGCAGGGTGCAGCCAAAGGTCTAGGATGGCACAGAAGGGCTGCAAGGGGCAGAGAGAAGCCAAACACAACAGTGCTGTGCTGCCCTATGGGAGCAGTCCTGCAGGCTGTTTTTTGGTGAAGTCTGACTGGTTCACCCCAATGTCAGACACAGAAATGGGCTGGGAGGCTGAGATGTCTGGCATGGGTGAGCTGTGACATCTACTGCAGGCTGTCACCCTGAACAGGCAAACCATGAGAGTCAGAGACCCACAGCTTCCAAGTGCAGCAACTAGAGCCATGTATTTTTAAGGAAGGAAAGAATGGAGGTTTCCAAGCCTATCTGTATAGCATATCTGAAAGGTAATAATTGTATGCTACTGCATTCCCTGGAGTGGTGGTAACGTCAGCCCTTCCCTCCATGCCAAGGAAATTTAGACACAGCCCAAGGAGGAAACTGCAATTCTAGTGGAAAAAGTGCTGAGATCTGCCAAGTGCCTGGAGCTCACCACACTGGGAGGGGTGTGGAGAAACAGCAGGTGGGGGACCTATAGCCCAAAGGAGAATCTCTTTTCCAGCCCCTTCCTATTGGGTACAAAGTGCTCTAAACAGAAGATAACGTTCAGCCTTGCGTTCCATGATCCTATAATGGTGGAAAAGGCTCACAAGTGCTGCCCCACAGATGAAGGCACTTGTACATGAGCTGAGTAGTGATAACCCTCAGTGTAGATGCTCTTAGTTATGTCAAAGGCAGGTTTGGCACTGTGGCTCATAACAGAAGCTGTGAGCTGATCAGCAATAAAGTATTGGATTGCTGTATCTCAACTGTGACCTTGAGTCTTCATCAAAAGAAGTTGCCACAATGGTGATCTCTGGACTGTTGTGGTATGCAGATCCCAGGAGGCAAATCTGGTTTACTCTGGCTCTTAGCAAACGAGAATCTGTGTCACAAAACACATCATTGCAGCTGGTATTAACCCGTAAGCTTCTTACTTGTTATGTCTGCAAAAATATCCAGGTGAAATAGTCCAGACAAGCCAGAAGACCCCTACCTGCATAAGAAGTGTCCACGCTGATGAAAATTGGCTGCTCACGACATGAGAACATGCAGCAGTTCTTCCAGTGCTGAAGAAGAGACATCCTCCAGCTGCTCCTTTTGTTGCTACTTGGGTTTTTTGATTACAATTAAAGGTGATGGATCTTAGCATTAGGTGGGAATTAAACTCAATGGAATTCCACCAACCAGAAACAAAAATTAGGACAAGACAATCCATTGGGAATTTCTTTTGACTTCACGTGTGTTTCCACTCAAAAAGGTGACACGGATTGCAAGGATGGGACCACCCAAAGCAATTACCTCAAATACTGACCTGTGGGTCCTGTCCTGACAGCAATTGTATCCTGAGAGAATTCACTTTCACTACCCACAATCCTGCACTTGGAACTCTCACCTGGCACATCTGGCTGGGGTGGACCTAGGAATATTCCAAAAATGGAGCTTTTACATCCCCCGCAGGGGTACAAAGCACAGCACAAATGGTGTGACTCAGATACTGCCTGGAACATGTAATGAGGATATTAAACTAGATCGTCGTTTTATAGGTTACCTGATTTTTAATTGGGGGAAAAAAAAAAAAGAAAGAAAACACAGAAGCCAACCAACCTACATATTTGGCCTTCAGATGAATTTTTTGTTTTACGTGACAGCTTTTTCCTCTATTTAAAAATTTGCATAAATACTGTCAAGACAGGACATGCATGGTAAAGAATATGCAAAATCCTGAGTTAAGCCCAGCTGCCTCTCCCACTGTGCTGTGCCAGGACAGAGCAGTGGGGCTAATACTGGGAGCACCCCTCCTCCTGCATGTCACTAGGTCAGGGACATGGTCCTGCTGGCACACAGCCCTCCAGGGAGCCTTTCATGACAGACCCCACACAGAAAGCCTAGCCTGGGTTCACTCTGCCCTTTTCCTGGTGGTAAAGAGGGATTTGCTTATTTTCCTGTGGAAATTGAGCATGAGATGCTTCAATGTGACCTCCCCTGCCAAGAGGGGAGAGCAGGCAGGCAAAGCACGGCAGGCAAAGCCAAGGATGCTGGAAGGAACGTGAGGTTGTGTTTACCCACACAAGGACACCCTGCGTGATTCCATGCAGAATTAATTCAGCTCGAACACACTCCCGTGCAGACACTTACTTGTGGTTCAGGGAGATTTATCTCTGCTAACAGGATTAGGAAAGGTTTAAGCTAAACCAAAAGAGAAGAATGCACACAAGCACATTCACAGCTTAGAAAACAAACAAATACCGAGCAAATCTGCCTTTAGACATGGCCAAAGCAATCAGAGCTCCCTTCCCAGCAGCCCTCGGCACAGAGACCATGTTATCTAATGCCATTCTCTTCCCTGCTTTTCCTGCTGCACCCCTACCTTACCACCCACTCAGAACAGAAAATTGCTCCACTTTACACCTACATGCTGCTAACTTACCTCACTCCAGAATGTGACCCAAGTAGTCACACTGGAATATGAAGAGGTGTGCAAAACAGCTAAGAAAATCGTTTTCTGTCCCTCTAAGAGGGCAGTGGGCAGCAGAGTGTGCCTGTGCTATGAGAGCCTGGCATTGTGCTGCAGTAGGAAGATACAAAGGCAACACAGAGAGAGGCACCAGCTGCTACATTCAGCACAAGGAGGCCATTGCTCAAACCAGGTATCACCAAGGCTTCCCAAATCCCCACTGGTGGGAAAACACTTCCCATTTAAACAGTCCCTTTACAGTGAGGACACTTGCACAGGTTAATTGAGAGGGCATTTGCTGCCTGCCCAGCAGTACTGCTGCCATCTGTCCCGAGCTCTGCAGCAGTTAGCTGGAGGTACCATGTGCGACCCAGCAGGGAAAGCAAAATTTACTGCATCCTCCTGGAAGGGCAGGGTGGATCTCCATCTGCAGGGTGTGGTTGCTTTGAGGTGGAATTTGGTTGGGACTTTGGGGTTATAGCAGGAGTCCCGTGATGTTCATTCTGGAAAGGTGAGGATGTTGGGTTTACATTTTTTCCAAAGGGTTAGGAGTTGTGGTGAGCCTAATCATTCTGGCATGTCAGCCTGAGCTACCTAGGGGGAAGAGCACCACCTTCTGAATTACCAAGTCAAATTGACTGTAGCAATCAACTTCTCCTTCTAAGTCCCCATCCAAAAACAAACAGGCCCAACCCTGCTTAACTTATGAGATCATAGCCCAAGGCAGTGTAGCTCCCTGAGACGTCCCTGCCTCACCCATCATCTACAAACATCAGTTGTGCAGGGATGGTATGGATCTCTCCCTGATTTTACATTCACAGAGATCTCTGACCAATGACAAAAGCCCACTATAAAGTGCCTGCAGCAGCTCTCCGAGGTGGTAGGCAAGCAGCAGAGCCATGGAAATAAGGACAGAGCAGTGGAGCCATCAGGAACGTGTCCTGTTCAGATCTCTAACCTCTCCTGGATGGCTCGGAGTGAAAAGCTCTTGCCCAAGCTGGTGTTTGTCATTCAAAGCTGCCTTTTGTGAACCTTGCCACCCCAACGTTTTGCTGCTGCTCAGTTCTACTCTGGGTAACATATTCATCTTCTCATCATCACCTTAGAACCTATTTGCATTGTTAAACTGCTAAAAGAAATTGGTTTTCCTGTGATACCTCCAAATCAAAGCTGCTGGAGCTGGAGATCTTTCTTCTGTTAAGGCATGTTACTAACCCTTAATGGGTTTCTCAAACGCATAATCCATACCTTTCACTTCATAAATCATAGTCTTACTGTCCTGCAATTCATGGCTGGCCCACCACTGAAACAAAATGTTCTTGTTGACATTTTTTTGAATCTGGACTTTTCATAGCACTGGCTCTCTGACATCAATGCAGGAATCTTCATCACTGCTAACAGAACTAACTTTATTGATCCACACCTTACAGGTGACAAAATAGAGGTATGACAAGCTGCAGGTCAGGCTGGGACTCTACCTGTATATGATATCAGAAGGTCTGAGCTGATGTTGGGTGGTCAGACTCTGGACCCAAGTCAGCTCTTCAACTACTTTCCATCAACTTTTTTTTTTCCCCATGAGATGCTTTCATGAAACAGAACGAATAGGAGAAAAATAACTATTAATCTCCTAAACAGAGTAGAAATGTTGTAGCTGGTACACCTGATAAACATTTCATAAGTCACATCATCTTAGGTGTTCTTCTTGCCAGCCTTGATCCTGGAAATTAGTTCCATTCAATAGTTTCATAGAGAAAATCACATTAATTAATTGACAATATGTATGCCACTTCTGCAGGCCAAAACAGCTAAGGTGAGCTGACATTATATAGAAGAGCAGATTAAAAGTCAAAATCATTTTGATAATTTGTGAAAATTGGGGGTGGGGAGGTTTAATTTAGTAAAAATCACTGCAAGATTCTATGCTTGTAAAGGCATCCTTCCTGCCTGCAGCCTCACTCACTCTTCAAGAAAGATGTAGACAGATCACAGAGTCCAGGGAAAAGAAATCTGAGAAACCATCTCCAGCAAACACATGAGCTGGGATGTTTAGGCAAGGAGAGAGCTGGTTACAGGGAGAAAGAGGGATTTCTTCAATTGTGTGAAAGACCATTCAAGAAAAGCCTTCCAACCAGCCCTCCTTCAGTGGCTGTATGAAAAATTCACTTTTGACCCCTGGACCCATTTCTGTAACAATTGCATACTTTATTGTTAAGAAAGAAGCTTGAAATATAATTTAAGGGTAATCTAAAGGTTTAAAATAAAACCTGAAAAAAAGTTTTTCTTATGTCATGGTTTGGCTCATACTGGATGGGAAGATCCAGAATTTTTGATCACCATTTGGCAATGCTTACTTGCTTCCCTAAAGGGTTTTTAAATGGCACCAACATTTTATTAACCATGTTACCTCCTCCCATTGTCTGTATTTCCATTGACATGGCTATCTTGAGCCTTGAGCAGCTTTCCAAAGCACCCAGGTTGCACAGGGGCATGGAGCCCCTCTCCCTATTTTATTGCAACTCAGCATCGAATTCCTCCTTATCTCCCTGCAGCACTTTCTAAAGCTCAATCTGATTTTCTCTGCACTGACCTATGTAGGTCTTACAGAGCTCTTCACCTCCCAGATTTCACTCTCTGTGCCCTGCAAGCATCAACATCCAGAGTAAATCTTCCTCTAGCTAGGAGCTTGGCTTTCTCTCAGAGCAGTCTCATTTTCCTACCTTCATGCACACTTGCACTTCCTTAATCAAGAGCATGAACTTCCACTAATCAGGAGAGTTTAAACGACAAGTGTTACAGTAATTTTTTTAACCTATTCTCATTCAATAGGAGCCCTATTTCCCTGCAGACCCGGCACTGCCTCCAGCCTACTCACAAAGCTGTGCCCTTACTGACACCAGCATCTCATTTTTATCCTGATTTTCAGCTCCTTGTAGACAAAAGAAAAAATAGCAGCTTGTGTGGATCACATCTAAAACCACGTGCATAAGTTCAAAGATAATTAGCCTTTTAGTTGCTAAATGCTGTGCAAAGCACACATTTAACAGCTAAAACTGATTTTAATCTTTACTTAATTCTTTTGCCAGAGAGTCCCATTCATAGTGAGGCAGCTGTCTAAATATCTCAGCCCCTTGGGGTGAGGAGACAGGGGAGCCTCTTGCAATGCTCGTGGGTGACCTCAGCTGGCTTCTCCCACCAAGAGCTGCTTCCAACTCATTTGGGGCAGAGGATGACAGTGGGGCTAGACCCCCAAGGAAATGGTTTATTTGTGAAGGGCAAAACTTCTCTCTTTCCTTGGTTTGGGCAGCCTGTAATAAAATTGTAACAGAAATTTGGGTAGTGAGAGTGGCCAGATTAATGCAAAGCAATGTCATATTAGTAAGGAAGTACATGGGTTTACAACCCATTGCCTTCACACTGGCCAGGCACAAAACCATCAGTCACTGTACCCTTGGCCCTCTATGACAATAAAAAGAGTCTCCTCTGGAGTCAAAAAGGCTCTGAACACCCAGAGGACAACTGCAAAACAGTCACATGACATACCCAAAATTCTGGGGTTTGATGGATATTTTTTCTTTCATAACACCTTGTCTTAGTTTTGCCATGCTAGAAGTGCCTGCTTGCAATTACATTCCTAAAAAATAAGTAAATAGAATATTTTTTTAATCATCTCAAACTGCCTTCTGTGGAATGTGATTAGACATTAGTGCTTTCTACAGCCAGGAGTGTTGCACATGTACACACAAAGGGATGGCATGAGAACCCAACAACAAAAAATTAACAAATCTTCCCTCTGCAACAGGTAGTACCCTACCCCAACGTTCATTAACCTCAGTATCATAATATTCTCCAATATTTAGGGAACCAAGACATTGCTGTATAATCAGATGATACTCCTGCATATGGGGTATACAAGGCACTGAGATGGGAAGGAGTCAAACAAAAGAATATGCCTGTATCTGTGGTGTGATGAGAAAATGTGCTTTGCTCCTTCTCAAAAAAGCTGGTGCACTCCTCAGCTCCAGACCAAGGCTAATTATCATTTGAGGATTAAAATGCTCATTATGCTTAGTTTTTTATTTTTGCTTGACCAATTTCTCTCTTACTGGCCCCTGGGACAAAAAATACAGAAAGTGGCGTAAAAATTGCATTATTTTCAATAAGTTCCTGACACCTAATCAGGCAAGGGTTTCCATTACAATTTCTGGCTAGTTCTTTTCTCCCCCAGAGCCTGGGAAACCATGGTCTGGTGCAAGGAAAGGAGATGAGAACCATGAAACAGAGCAGGAAGAGGACACAAATTGAAAGAGACATTTGGAAAGCAAACAGTCATAACACAAGATTTTCCTTTCAGGCCTGTGTCAGTCAGTCCCTCTGCCAAATATTTCCCAATGGGTGGCTCTCCATGGCTCCCTGCTCAACACCACACTCAGAGACTTAAGAAAAGTTCAAAAGTCTTATGAATTGCAGGGAGTTTTATTTACTTCCCATTTACCTGGGCTGTGCAGTTAGCTGATAAACTGCACAGCTCTTTGAAGTGAGAAATCTCTAGAGGAGTATTAGAGATAGTTGTGAAAATTAACATGAAGAAAAGGCTTTGTAAATTTTCTACCAGATTCCCTATAAACACAGGTCTAAAAGAGTGTTAGCTCACACAAGAATTATGAAAGACTCATCTTAAATGAAGAGCTAACAGGACTCAGAAATCACACCTATGAAATAATATAAAGGCTTGTCTAGAAACAGATATAAAAAATAACAACAAATCCATTTGGGACCCTTCAGGCTTGCCTGCATGCCTTACAGTTCACACCCACAATACAATTATATAAGCCCTCTTCTCTTGCAAAATCAAACAAAACCCACAGTCAATCACAAGACAAGAGGTAGTATAAACATGACAGTTTTGTCCTCAACATTGTTACTTTTCCCAATTTGATATATGTTCTCCCAGCTTGCTCATCCGAACTCTACCTTCTGGGGTAAAGCTGGTGGTTGCTGAAGGCCTCCTACAGCTCACCAATGGTCTCAGCATTTCAGAATACAGCTTTAGATCAATGTTCTCTGCTGGAAGTACAAATAAATCAAACCACA
>VZTT01064981.1:8503-22543 GCA_013400855.1 Buphagus erythrorhynchus | reverse complement strand
ATATTGAAGCAGGGATAATAAAAATAAATTATTCTAAATTGCAAAAGATATGGTAGCTTTCATTGACATAAAACCTAGTAATTGGCATTGTTATATAATGGCAATTAAAAAACACTATAAAGAATAAGGTCTGATCCAAAGGCTGGCTGGACAAGAAAAACAAATGTCTTGTAAAGGAAACAAACAACATGGAAAGAAGATTTATTTGATCTAAAATCCTGCAGAACACACAATATAAGAAGAGCTTTCTGAAAGCTTCGGTAATTTGAAACTACACCATGGAGGAATCCAGGTGAGTGAGAAAATCTATATACAGGTCTCAGATAATAGACTGGAAGGTGCATTTACCCTCTCCTGCTAGTTCAGTAAGTTGGATTATGAAAGCCAAAAGCATAGAAAACTGTGTGGCTTGTTTGGTATGAAGATTTCTGTACCTCCTCCTGATCTTTCTGTTGGTGCACGTTTGTCTGGCTGTCCTGTTTGCCTGTGTTCTCTCACACATGAACCAACAGGTAACTTTTGGTTCTTCTCTGCCATCTTCTGAGGACTTTGAACTGCTTTCCAACCAAGACAACCCTTCTGGGCACTGCCAAAGACTTAGGACTCCAAAGTCCTTTTCATGGCTCTGTGTATCTCCCTTTGGTTGCTGTTTAATCTGGGCTGTTTTTATAATTCACACAGAACCTTTATCTCCTCTTGTGCCCAGGAGATGCTGAATGGATATAATTTTTCAGCAGCCTCCAATTCCACCACCCTCTCATCTCTATAAGACCCTAAGGATTTTTTGCTTAATTCTCTTTTCATGTGTCATGATCATTATCTTGACTTCATACCATTAATTATTACTGTGCGTCTTTATTGAACATTGTCATCTGAAAAGGAAATGCAGAAAACCATTGTGGGCCTGCTCACAAATACAATCAGTTAAAGGTAATCTTTCCATTTGATTTTCAGTGGATTTAGAATTACAGGTGATCACTTTCCTTCAAAATAACTTTACCACAAAGAAACTTTATCCAGGATTCCTGGGAAAGTTATTATGTTATTTTTCTGGATCAGTCTTGAAGTTCTTTGTTCCAGTAAATCCCTGGAGGCTGGATAACTAAAGGAGCTTTGGATTAGCTGTCTGAAACTAATGGCATTAAATCAATTGCTACAAGAATATATTTAGGCTGAGCATTAATAGTATGGGAGGCTGGATGACATAATGATGGAGCACTGGCCTGGGATTTGGGAGGTCTGGACTCTGCTCTTGGCTCAGCCCACAGCGTGATGGGCGACCTCTGGAAAGTCACTTCACTTACTTTTGCCTTATTAAAAAGTTTCATGTGGAAAGTGCTTTGAACTCTTCTGATGGCAAGTGTTTTGCCAGTGCCATATATTCTGTAACCACGTAAGTGAAATCCTGTAAATGCCAAGCAGAATGGAAGTGGTGAGTGCCTGGGGTTAAACAGCCTTTCATGGACACTGCTCAGGCTTCCTGTCAAATCTGTATTTCTAAAACAATCTTGCAGGAGAAGTGGAAGGAGCAGAAGGATGCCCAAACAGCCCTTTATACCTATATATAAATTTAATAATGGTTTAATAATTATAAGATGCAACAAGAAGCATGTATCAAGTGGGATTCTGCAGGAGTAATTCTGGTTATTGCAGTAGTCAGCCTTTCCATTCAGGCACACTCCAGGAAAGAATGGAGAGTTTATCAATGATGGAGAATGCTGGGATACTGTTTTAGATGGCAATTTTCCTGGTACATACCACTGAGAAAGCCAGCATACCTCAGACCACTTTTTTGGGTATAAATCAGAGTTCAGCTTTCAGTTGGAAGATCAGCTGCACATGAGCAGCAGCAGAGAAGCAGGATTTGGAGCAACAGCAGAAGAAGAAATTATCACAGGGAGCTAAGCAACTCTTGGCTTGTGAAATTGGGTGGACTTGGTCTCTCTTCACTGGGAGCTATGAATGAGATGAGTCAAATAGAGGCATCAAAAATTGTCTTTGAGAAAGTATGAAGGATTTATGAAGTCCTAGATCCTGGAAAAGAGTAAATGTAGTCCTTATATTTAAAAAGAGGGAAGAGGAAGATCAGAGGAATTACAGATCAGTCAGCCTTCCCAGAAAAAAAATACTGAAGAAACAAATAATTTGTGAGGAAAAAACCCAAACAGCACACAAAAATGAACCCAAGGAAGTGTGAAACAACAAAGATCTGTCAAAAACAAATTATCCAGGTTTCAAGCCTGCTTTTTTTTTTTTTTCTGTGAAAGAATAGAGTAGCAATAGTAGAACTGGCCAGTGTGGTACACTTTGAGCTTTGTAAATGTAACATGGTGGCTTCCCCAGACTGGGGAAAGTGTGTCTGTAATTAAACTGCCCTAAGGTTGCTACAGGACTGTCTGGAAAGCCTCCTTCATGGAGGAGTTATTAATGACTCACTGCCAAACTCTCAAGCAGGATCCTGTGCACTCTGGCTGCAGCAGTAACTTCTTCATCAATAACTTGGATGATGAAGCAAAGGTTATGCTTAGTAAATATGCAGACCATATCATCCTAGGCAGATTCAGGCACGTTGGGAAAATGAGAAAATTTTTTCCAATAACTTTATAATTTAGAGAAATAGTCTGAAATACAGAGTGGAGGTGGAGTAAGGACAAATATGAACTTTACAGTGCTGACCAACAGTATGATTGTACCAGGATAGCCAGATGTGCCAGCTCAGAATACTCTGGGTGATGGATCTGGAGGGAGAGATCTGGGCTCTTCCTGGGCATCACTTGTGACAGAAACCACTGTCCAGCTGTTGTGTAAAACACAAACCCTCACTGGGAAGATCAGGCAATGGTCTCTCCTCTCTGGTGAGCAGTGACAAGACCCAAGGGAATGGCTGGAGCTGTGTCAGGGAAGGTTTGGGCTGGATATCAGGAAAAGGTTCTTCCCCCAAGGGTGGTGGGCACTGACCAGGCTCCCCAGGGAATGGGCACAGCTCCAGGGCTGACAGAGCCCAAGGAGCATTTGGACAACACTCAGACACAGGGTGGGATTGGTGGGGTGTCTGTGCAGGGCCAGGAGTTGGAATGGATGATTCCTGTGCATCTGTTCCAGCTCAGAATGTTCTACAAGAAGAAACAAGTCCTGCAGGGTAAGTGAAGGTGCTCTGGTGAAATCTGAGTCCATTTCCAACACTAAGCTTCATTGAAGATAACAGCAGAGACCTGCAAGTGTAAGGCAGTGAGAATGCCCACTAGTGAAGATTTAATGAACTGCTGTTATTTCATCTAAAGAATAAAGAGACACAGGTGCTACAGGATAATTGCCTTTAAACTGAGGAGAGGCTGCTGCAAAGGCAGGGAGCAATTTTTCTCTGTGTCCAAGTGAATGAGACATGGACTAATAAGCTAAACCTGAGGCAACTGATTTAGATTAGACATTAGAGAAAAGTTTCCAAGAGTAGTTCAGGGTGAGAACAGAGTCTGTGCTCTTCACAGACAATTTCTGTAATAGGAAATTTTTAAGAACAGGCTAACCCAATGTCTGAGTGACCCCTGTATAGCTGGCTGAGCCCCAAAGCAGCTGTACTATCCATGATCCTACTTCTCCTTGTCAAGGGCAGACCAGAAGGTGGAATAGCCACCTGGGATATGGCATTTTGGTCTTTTGTTCCAGTAATTGTAATTTTTTTTTTTCCTGACTGTTACATTTTCTGTCTTCTGCTTCTTTTGCTCCCAGTGTAATTTATATACAGCTAGTCTATGATAGTTTCATTAGAAGGGGAATGTAAATAAAAGGGGTGAGGAAAATATATTAATGTTTGTAAAGGACCTTATGAGCCCAAGTGAAAGGCAGTATATAAGCACAAGCATTACTATGGGAAATCAATGAATAAGGTAATAAACCAAATTGAATAAAAAATAAAAAAAAAAAACCAAAAAGTGCTATACTCTGCACATAAACCCCATAAAATATATATTAACCTTAAATAATAACAGCCCTTTTTCAGGAGTTGCTGGTTTTGGTTGTTTTTTTTTTTTTAATTAATTAAGTCTTTTTCATTTACCAAAGTTCAAACAATTAATCACGGGCCTATGTAATCAAAAGTGGAGTTTATTTCTTATTACCTATTCACATTGCAATCCCAGCATTTGAAATGATTGCATACTATATATAAACACACACCTACTATGTAATCATTTAAAGTGCTGTGAATGGGGTATAGGTAGTTCAGAACGAGCACTGTGTGTGCAGCACAAAGCATTAATAGCATTCCAGGGTATGTCACATCATGAGAAAGACTAATCTGTTCCTGAAATGAATTTGACTTATTCATTAGTGAGATGAAGAAGGCTGATTGCAGTGAACTATTTTCTTTTACATCAAATAAGGGATAATTTTACCCTAAAGATTTGAGGTTTTCCCCTTGAAGAAAAAGACATGTTTTAAAGAAGGTTGTGTTGTTTTAAGGCAGCTGTAACTAGTCAATCACACTTGAATCCTATGGCACTATTTTTGTTGGGTTTACTTCATCAGATAATTTTAAAGTGACCTATTCAAATTCACAGCAAATAAATAGGGATTTATTTGTGCAAGTTTCTCTGGTACATGTCCAGCACTCTTTGGATACTTAAAGAAGCAATAAAGATGCATAAGAGTTTAACTAAAGAATCTTTTTAGTTGGAGTTTTAATGAATAACTCAGGCAGCAGGATTTGGAGGGAAATGTAGAGGATCATAGCTCATTTATGAGGAAATGCATTAATCACAAAGAAGGCAGCCCAACAGTCAACATTTACTTGTTCATTAATGTTTGTAGAACATTCAAAAATACATAATATTGCAAATAAAAATGTGAACAGCCTGTTCTTTTTCTTTCATGGCCAGGTAATTCAAATTTCCATTTTGTCTAAAGCTAATCCCAACTGTAACTGGAAACAGATGCAGCAGCAGCTTAAGAAGGACATTGAGGTAGTTTACAAAATGAATTAATGAGAGTGAACAGTGTATTCTACATTTGCAAGTCCTTTCATCCAAGGCTCTTGCAGCAATTAATAAACACTGCTGCACTGCTGCAACAGAAGAAAGAGTTGCTGCAAAAAATTCTCAGTGGTAAGCACTGCTGACTTACACAGGGTGTAGTGAGTGGGCATCTAGTGACCAAGTCACCTCAGAAAAGCAGACTTCAACACCTGAATTGTGACAAATTTGTAAGTATATAGATGCTTTCAATGCCTCCCAATTTTCTTTATTGAAGAAGATACAAGCACAGAGAGCTCAGCTCTGTTCTCTCACCCAGCTGGGAGCTGTTGGCACCAGCAAAGCTCAAATCCGTGATGTGCTGAATGTCTTCATAAAATAATCAGTAGGAAATGGAGAAAATGGAGATACTCTGTGCCTTCAGCATCTGACAGGATTTACAGGGTCAGAATTAGGCCTGGAAATAGGACATAAAGGAAGTAATGTATTTTTGACAGAGAATCAAGACTCTACCATGCTTTTACCACAAAACTACCTTCCTGCAGATTATTAAAATCCAGGGTAGGACTTGGAGAAAAACAACAAACCAATTAGCTTTTAAGGATAAATGAAGTAACCAAACATAGCATTTGGGCTATCTAGGCTTTTTCATGCAGAGAAACAACATTCCTTGGACACTTGACCATGTGAAAAGCCAAAAAGATTGAAGCAAAAGTAACAGTTATTCTAAAGAGATAATATTATTTGCAAAAGTGTTATAAAAAAGAAATGGAAAAAAAAGAGAAAAAGCCAGAATTATTTACTTTGGTTTCTAACTTTAATTCCGAAATAAATAGATTACAAAACATCAGAAAAATGGCATTATTTTGGGGCAGAGAGGCTTGGATAAACCATTTAAATTTCTTTTGTTTTCTTACTTCTTAGGTACCTCTGGAGGGCTTGAAGAACTGTTTGGACTGTTGTGAGGCTGGTACAACTGAGGTCAATTGTATGTATTTATATCAAGGGAAGAGTAAAGATTGTCTTTTAAATGAAAATTCATCCATAAGCTCCAGTGCAGTGGAATACAGGGATGTACTTGGCACATAACACAGAGAATGGGAAGTTTTGTGATTTTAGGTCTGAGTGGTCATTTCGTCCCAAGTCATAAAGCAACAACTGTAAAAACTCTCCCCTGAGGGTGGGTTTCTCCAAGAAACATATAATTTTGGGGAAGAAAAGGGGAATTGTGTCCTGGATGAAGCAGAATGATGATTCAAGGGGCTGTTTCTTGAGACTGTACAGAACTTGGACTGGGTTACCACTTTTGGGTAAAATTTCTACAAAATATCAGTCTTCCAAGGAATGCAGTAAACTGTGGGAGCAGTTGAGTTCTCAGCTGATGGAAACAGGCAGAGGGGCTCTGCAGTCTGAGTAATCTTCCAAGTGAAATCTACTGAGACTTCTTGGCAGTGTTTGGTGTTGGGCACTGATGCAGAGTACAACTTAAAAGAACTGATGGTTTCATAGTCTCAAATAGTTCACTGGGATGCAATTTGGCTGGTCCAGCAGATCTTGGCTCAGGACTTGGCTGTGTTACATCATGTTTGCACCAGCTCTTATTCCTTGGCATTCAGCTGTAGTTTGTGTCCTCTATCCAGTAAAGGATAGCAGGAGATTGTCAAGATTAAATGGTAATGAACAGCATCACTGTCTGGAAGCTTCAAAGTTGCTGAGCACTGCCTCAAATGGGATAGTCTCTTCCAGAGATTAACTGGCTGTCAGATGTCTTCACATCCAGGCAGAGAGGATTTGGGCTGTCATTTGTCCCGTAGGTTAGAGCAGAGATGACCCATGCACTGCTCAGGAAGAAATGTGGGGCGAGGGCTTTGGGACTTCAGCGTGTCCTGATTTGTCTGGTTATGAGTCTGGGTGTCTGATTCTGACAGAGGTGTTGGTGCATCTCTTTATGATCCCTTATGGCAGTCTATAAGTGAGCATAAAATCATCTCAGTCTGGCTCTGCTCTTATTGTCAAGTGAAAGAATGCCCTAGTTAAGATGTCTTCTGGACTTGATTTATGCAGAGAACAACAACCAAAACTGATTGAATACAACAGGATTAATTTATTTGCCTCATGTTAGAACCTAATCCAAGACCCTCAATTATCTTTCAATCAGTGTCAGTGAAAAATAGGGAAATACACTGTGATTTCTTAAACTAAGATGTTATTTGCCTGCATGTTCATTTAGACTCAAGTTCAAAAAAAGCCCAAGAATCTGTGCTTAATATCTCTAAATCAACTGCACCATCATCTCTCTAAGTAAAGTCAGTTTTACAGTTAAATCAGAAAAGTTGTTATCAAGTATCAACATTCCTCATCAGTACATTTTGTCTAGTGCTTGCTTTAATTCCCACTGGTGTAAAAGAAGGTGCTCCTGTTTGATAATATTTGAATCAGATTCACCGTGAATCATTGTACTACAGCACAGTCTTTTCTTTCTCTTGAACTCTTTTATAATTCCCAGCGACTTTGCAATGCTGACACAGCTCCATCTATCCTGAATTCTGCTCAGACACACAAATCTTCTGTCAGGACTCCGTGTTTGGAGCACTGGGATGTGATGCTCTCGCTGCTCTCCTGTGGCACCACATCCTAGGGATGTTTTCCCAGTAAAGGCAGTGCAGAGAGCAGATTAGCCAGGCTTTCTCCTGCTGCAAGGCAGGACTGAACAGTAAAGCACCATCCACGGGCTGCAGGCAACAAATGGGCTTTACCTCCTTCTTGGGGCTCTTCCCTACCAATGCAACTGGAGAGCTATCACTAGTGCAGCCCTGGCTGCTGACATATGAAAGATTATCACATACTGTATTTCTTGGTTTTTCTTCCTTCCTGCTGAGTCCCACCCCAAAGCAATATCCACCCTCTATTCTTTCCCTTCTTGCCAGTAGATGGTGGTAGCAGCTGCTGTATTGAGGGCAGCGCCATATGGTGCTGACTGAAAGAAGCAGTGTTTTACGACAGCAGCAAGAATGACTTCTCTTTGGGAATCTATATTCTGTCCAGGAATGTATGTTAGGCCCTGCTGAAGTGCTGCCACTTCCACTTAAGCTCTGCAGCAGCAGCAGCTCCACGAAGGGCTCACCTCGCCAACAGCGATCGCACCTGAGCGCCGGATTATCAGAGAAGCTGCTGGAACAGAAGATGCTTGTTAAATACAGTGAGGGCCAGCCACAGGAGGCTGGCATTAGATGTTCCAAAAACAAGGCTTCAGGGTGCAGGGGAGAAGTGCAAACTCCTGTGAGGAGTGACTGCAGCCATGGGCTCAGCAAGGCAGGAGTTGGGATACGGTGCTGGGCAGCTCCCACGCTGTTCTTCGGCTGCAGCCAGGGAAATGTTCTTAAATCAAAGTTACAGGGCAGGAGCCTGCTGAGCAGCAAGCTGCCTGTTAACACAGGGTACATTTAGGAAGCCTAAAATCTGGCCCATAAATTAATAAGCTCCAAGCTGGCTGAGACAGGGCCATCCTGCTAGGATGGGTGCTCAGCCAAGTCTTAATGGTAAATTCTCCTCTGTTTTAAGGTTCAAAACCAAGGAAAGGATCCCAAGCCCACAGCCACCCTTTCACCAAAACCATGGAGCCACATGATTCCACTGGTGGAATAATGCACATTATTCCACATTATTCCACGTGGGTGAAAGAATGCAGTAAAACATAGAGCCTGCCTGGGGCACCAACAGGAATGAGGGATGGGCAGCCAACAAAGGCATGCTGCAGGAATGGGGAGAGGGAGAATGAGGATGTGACCAACTAAGATGGGCTTTTATTCCAATAATACAGTCTTATTTTAAAGAAATATGTATTTAGTCCTTTTCTGTGTTCCCTAGCCTGGTGTGACATTATCCTGATGCACACCAAAGCAGTGTCTGGGCATACACATTCCATAAACATAGTAAAGGAATTGGGCCCTTGGAGACCTTCAGAGCTTAGCAGAAATGGTAGGAAAAAATGATATGGCCACTTTAGAGGTGAAGTTTCAAAACTTACATTGAGAGTTAGGTAGAAAGCAAGTTTTCCTAGACTTCATTTTCAGCATTTAAATCTAAATTATCAATTTTCCTTTTCCCCCTGTAAGATAACCACAGCTCTATTGTCCAACTAAACAGGGAATTTTCAACAACCCTACCTTCATGGAAACCTGCAAATGTAGTATCTGCAGTTTGCTGGCTTGATTTTTCAGCCTGCACAGCATTCAGCAGCTCTCTGGCATTCCTGGGATTACTGGCTGCTCGGCATTACATCAAGCTGCTTATTTAAGTTTCTGTAGTGGAGTTTAAGGATCTGAGTTTTAGACACAAATTTTTGCTTTGAAAATTGTGTTCAGCAACTGTATAGAATTAAAAAAAAATATATCCTGACAAGGGAGCTCTTCTCCGGAGTCTTAACCCTGGTAAACTTTTAATTTCTCTTTCCTCCCTCCCAGGGAAAAGATTCACCTAAGATGCAAAGCATATAAAACTGTCAGATCATATGCATGATATGTATAATTAGTGGTGTAGAAAAAAGCAATAAACCCTACCCTGAAAATACAAAGTTTTCATTTTTAAAGTTGCCTCCTGCTTTCACCCTTCCAATTCCTCTAGGAGTTTGTAACATTTAGATGAAATCTAAATGTTGTTTCGAAAGGCAAAGGGAAGATTTTTTTATTCTTCTGGAGAGCTAGAAAAAGATACCATTTAGGAATCAGATAATCAGCTTGTCCAAATGTAGGCAAAGGTACCACTGGACCTTTATTCTTGTTTATCTTCCTGCTGCTTTTAGCAACTTAAAATAAAATTAGCAAGTAAAGGGGAAATGGGTTGCAAATAAAAAAAAAATCTCACAAAGAAACCTGAAGAATAATATCCATCAGAATAATGACTTGAAAATTATCACTCAAGGAGTCAAGGTACCTTGCTCCATATGGGGAACCTTAAACCTGAGGTGGTCTCTATGTGCTTGATTCACACAGCCCACATGTGCCTTGCAGACAGCCCAAGATTCCAATGGAGAAGAAGGAACACAAGGCCCTGATAATAAAAGAAACATATAATCCATGGGTGGAAATGCAGTATAAAGTGTAGGAGAATAGGAATGGGGCTGCAGGCAGCCTTGATGGGTTGAAGCTGTGTCCTTGAATAAGCCAGGTAAACAACTTTGAGGGACAAGAAGCGTGGAGTGCATGTTGACACTTACAAGAAACAGAGAAATTTTCCCATTTACAAAGGGGTAGGAGGTGCATGCACATGGTTTGTTAGCCAATGATAGTGCAAAAAGGAGTGTGTGTTGTGTGTGTGATATAAACAGTTGTACTGTGGGATAATAAACTGCTGATGCTTGCCACCATCTTCAGCATCAGTCTTTTGCCCACCATCAAAAAAGTGCTTCATGTAAGCTATTATAGCCCACTAAGCCTTTAACAGTTGTACTGTGAGACCTTACTGAATGGCAGAATGGTTGAGGCTGAAGGTTCCTCCGGTGGTTGTCTCCTCCAACCATCTCCAGATGACTTTTGAGTATCTCCAAGGATGCAGTTATGCTGGGGTGAAATGTTCTGTGCCACTTATCAGTCATACACTGGAGAAATACTTGCTCTTTGGTGACACAGGAGCTGTCTGAGGAGTATACTTAGTGCTGTGTGAGGGCATGGCCTGAGCAGAGCTCAGCTCAGCTGTGCCTTTGGGTATTCAGATTTTGTTTGTAATGACTTTTAAGATGTGTCAGATAGGAATTGTTTAGAGGAATAGAATAAAAAAATCACAATGATGTTCTTGGTCTCCTTCAGGCAACAGAACATATTGACTTGCCCCTCTGAGGGGAAGCTGGAAAGTTTAAGAACTTAATTTTCTATTGAACAGTTTGAATTTTTCTTTTGGCCTGTATATTAACATATGCTAAGTGCTCTGGATGTCAGAACATCATCACTAACCTTGGGAAAGACGAGCCCTTCATAGAAGGACTCTAGGGAGTTGTCATTTGAAATGTCTCTGTATTTCAGCAGTGCTGGATCTGTATGGAAGGCCAGTGAAGACAGAGGCAATGCTACAACATGGGTGTCTGACCACAGGGCTCAAACTCCTGGAAGAAGCACCATCATCCCTTATGTTATGGGTTATGACTGGCAAAATTCTTCACCTTGGGAAAGATCTGAAGAGAGTTACATAAAGCAGCTTCTGTTGGCATTGCTTCCATTCTAACATGACCTAATTGCATAGAAAAGGCTGACTTGTGGTTAGGTGAAACTGGAAAACAGTTGCTGGACAGTGTTTGAGGTTGTTTAGTGTTTGCTGAATTTGTTATTTAGTGTATCTGTTGGGTAGTAGATGTGCAAAGTGGGGTATGTGAGCCAAAGGGAACATTTCCTGCTGTGTTGTGCAGGGACAATGGAGAAGTCAAGGGAAAAACTCTTGAAAATCTTAGTTTTTGAGCTGTTTTTTTGAAATTCAGGCAGGCTTTGCTGCCCTGCATGCATTTAATCTCAATACCTACTCTGTCATTAAAGCACCGATTTGTTTCTTCTTCTGCACTGAAAATCACACTGCTCCATGAAAACTGCCATCACTTCTGGAGAAGACTCTGTCTAGTCTAATAAATCTTTGTAAGTGGGCATTAATGGCATTATATGACTTTTTAGTGTAAAATAAACAGGACTGCTTGAAACAAACACTGCTTTCACAGGCTGTTATTAGAGTTGGGAAGTTGAGAGCCTGGATTTATTTGCTTGGCTCAGAAGATGTGTTTCACCTCTGTTTTCAGAGGCAAGTGTGCAACATAGTTCTATTTCTGCCAGAATGTGTGTTATTAGTTTATGGAAACGAAAGGTAGAGTGAGAGCTGGAAAAAGTATTTTTTTAATGCCTATAATTCAGGCATCTAAAAATAATACTTCCAAGTTCCTTCTACAGCCTATTCCTTGTGTCTTTTCTTTTTAGTTCTTTGTTGAATGAGCTAATTTTTCCTGATTTTTCCTGTGTTTGATATAGAAACTATTTCACTATATCTCTGTACATGAAAAAGTAGTTAAAAAACACCTGCTGCAAGTCAATATTTTTTTAACTAACACCTGCTGCAAGTTAATATTTTTTTTTAACTAACAAATTCATTTTTTGTTTTTTGCAGTGCACATAGCAACTTGAGTAGACCTCATTTATTCTATTCAAAAATGTAAGTACTTGAATTGCAACACTGCCTTCCTCCTCAAATCATTTTAAAATGATGGCATTTCAATTTGTGTAGTCTCTCCTCATATTGTACATATTTTTAATCTGAGGCTCAGCTTATTATCTGTACCACTTCACATGCCTACAGGATGCTATTAGGTAACCAGGTTGCAAGGACAGAACTCAGCAGATAGATTTCCAATTTCCTTACCCTTAGGCACTAGGGAGACCTATTCTTCCTCATTTTTTCAAGATTTTAAAGTATTTTATGATTAGTACTTTATTCCAGACACCAGTATCTTAGACAAGCAAAGTAATTGTAAACTCTCTTCATGCAGGGTTTGTCTTCCCTCCATAATGTCTGTAGTTTATACCAAACATTCGTGTCTGTAATTGTACAATGTGCAAAACAATATTTTCCATTGAAATAAAATAAAATTCTTGCCTTGGCTCTTCAAATTTGCCTTTTTTCTAACGCTGAAATGATGTATTTTTTTTGGTTCAGGGTATGAACTAACCTTGTGGTATTGAGGACAAAATATTAAGCAGAGCAGTAAAGAAGGTTACTCTGAAGTTACAATTCATGCCTGGTACATATGGATTGGCATCAAATCCTGATACAGCAAACGAAAAGTTAGTGGCTGGACACCTTTCTAGTGACTTTCTGAGCCAATAATTCCATGTACTGTGGGCATGCATGTTTTGTAATGTGTGAGGATCTGGCTAGATTCCTTGTCCTATATTTTTGGGTGAAAATAAAATTAGAGCTCTAAAAAAAGAGCAGGAGAATGTGTTTTTGAATATTAGAAAATACAGTCTCTGTAGAAAGTACTTATGGGACTATTTATTTACGTATAGTTAAGGCTTGCAGCCTCTATGTGTTATGTGGTGATTGCCTGTAGGGAAAAAAAATGTATTTATACATAATGAAGTAGTGCACAGTTCCTACAAACAGATATGCTGGCAATTAAACCAGGAGAGAAAGTATTTCTTTATTCTGTTCTCAGCAGTGTGCTGGGAATATATAGGGTTTCCTAAATGATACTTGGGCCTCTCCAATATGTACATTATTAGATGTTTGATACAAAACTTCACTGGCTGTGCAAAAACCCAGGATGTATCATTACAAATGCATCTTCAGTGAACTCTTTTTTTTAAAGAAGTCACATAATTTATGTTGCATTAATTTCATCTTATTTCAGTATAAATAATCATACAGAAAGCATTGCTTTCTTTAATATTGCTTTTGTTTTGTCAGCTTCCTCTCTCAGACAAACAACTAAGCCAGCATCACGGGAACAGGAGTAAACAAATAAAACCAAAAAGCTCTCTTTTCTTGTGAGCATTAGTTAGTTACGTGCAATACCTTCAGCATGTTTTGGTAGAAGGAAAGTAAATTATAATTTGCTTGAAAAATATTTGTTTTTCAGATTGATTATTTTTTCATTTAAGACAAGGGAATTTCAAAAAGTGTTTAACTTCTATTCTTTTGCCCAGTACTGATTTAAGAAAAGAAATCTTTGTTACAAAAGAAATGCAAATGGCTGGGGAAAAAAAGGTATCCTAATATGCTCCCAAATAGTTAAAATGCAATATCAAGTGATAAATGCAGAGAGTTTTTTATCTTGCCCTCTCCCCATATCCCTCATCACAATTAAGTACATGGGAGGCATGTGTCTTGGCTCGCAATACAGGATGTGCCCAAAACTATGTATTCTATCATCTGTTAAAACCAGGTGGGACAGTGTTCTTTATATTTTCCACATTCCATCCTTCCTCCAGGGAGATATCTTCTGTTAATGGGCCACTGAGTCCCACTGCATGACTGATAAAATTACACCATCCCATTGGGTCTCACTGCATGACTGATAAAATGACACCATCCCATTGGGTCC
>VZTT01064980.1:26385-49065 GCA_013400855.1 Buphagus erythrorhynchus | reverse complement strand
AAAAAAAAAAGGAGCAAAGATATCAAAAACTCTTTTTTTCTTACTAAAGATGGGCTTGTACGTTGGTTACATTAAATAACTGTAGTTTATCTAAAGAAGTCCAGGCCATCTCATGTTGTACTGCAAGTTATCTGATTATTCCAGCAACTTAAGAAAAAGATACTGTAAATAAAGCTTATTTCCATCCTTTCATTATGGAAAATAGATATTACAAAACATTACTGAGGAGCTGTCCTATGTCCTTTTCTAATCCACTTCATTTTTCTTGGAACTGCTTTCTCTGGCCCTTACTGCATTATGAATATAAAGGGGAATAAAAGTGGTGATTTTTTTTCTCTCCCCCCAAATAAATGCCTCTAATAAGACGACTGTTCCCTTTTGCCCGAGAATGTAACTTCTCCCCTGCAAGAGCTATTATGAATAGCAATTCTTTTTATTCTCCTTAAGCAGCAGGACAGTTTATCTGCTGGAAGGACATGGTTTGCTTCCTCGCTTCAAGCCTGGCTTGTTATTATTGCTAGTGGGTGATTAAACTTAGACTGTTTCTCTATAATTCACCCCACTCCTCAAACACCTTTACTCTGGACCACTGTAAAAGTCAGAAAAGAGAGCAAAGTGTTTTTCATGAAAAAATTATACCCATTGACTACACAGCAAAACATATAATACTCTATTTCATATCCTCAACACATTCTGTTACAACAATCGTCACCTATCCTGTTTAACAGACAAAGAATTCCTGACTCTGAAAGTGTGATCTAGAAAAGTGAGTGGCTAAAGGAGAAATAGCATGGAAAAACTTATTTTTATAAATTGTAAAGAAATTTAGTTCTATGTATTTCTTTTTCATTTCTGTGTGTCACCCTATTTGGCTCCTCAATGCACTGATTATACTGAAGCTTAAGTACCTGCTTAACACTTTATGCTAATTTCATACCATCTTTAGCCCCCATCAGCCTTTAACCTGCGTAGACTTAACCAGGACACATTTTAATTGCATTCTCTCTGAGGAAATCACATTTATTGTTCAGTTGTACAGATGGAGATTTTCATAATCAGAAGAAATTCCTCAGGCACATTTCCTCAAAATTACCCTTTACTAACCTAAAAAAAAAAAAACCAAACCAAACCAGCAACCCTCTTCTTCTTAGGGACGTGCTTCTTCCCTAAGTACTCTTCATCCTTCCCAGCCTGATACCACCATGTTCCAAGGTTCTCTCCACCTCACTTGCCAGAGTTGGCTCAGTTCCCTGGGGCTGAATCCAAGACTGTGTGACTGTACAAGCTCACAAACAGCTTCAGGCAGCAATCCTGCGCTATGAAGCCTTTCTTAATTTATGGATAATTATTATCTTAATCAATATCTTGGTAATTAAAATCCTGCCTGATCAATTTTCTGGCCTTCCTACAGGCCCAAGAATCACCAAGCTCCATTCTCTGCTTTCAAATTCTACAGACTGCCCTTGGCCACATCAGCATCATTTTCTACGACTTCGCATTACAAATTTAAAAATATAATCCACGAATACTGTTGAGGCCCTGCTTGATTCTGCTTACTCTTCACTAAATAAATTAATAAGTCCCCACTCATTTTCTTTACCCAGTTTTGCCTCTGTTATTACAGTAATAATACAACCATTGTCTATGAAGTGATTCTACCTACAGTCAATAGTCTTAAGCTCAAACCCTACTTCTCACAAAGCACATGGTGCAACACCTACTTTAAGAATGCAAGATAGGGAAATAGTCCTTACTCTTGAGGACATATTCACACCTTAATACAGTGCCTCAATCACAGTGATGAGTACAGAGTTACTGATATTTTAATTCCAAAGTCTCTACATCTAATAATCAAGACCCATGAAATGTGTCTAAAAATTAATGTAGAGAAGTACACAGAAAATTACTTCAAGTTTTCCAGCTGGAGAACATGGACAACCCATATCTTGCCTTTATTGAAATGAGTAAACATTTCTGTCTCTTGAAGTAAATAGGAACTTTGACCCTTCTCTTCCCTAGTCCTCCATTCATTCCTCCCTAAAGAGAACAGAATGAGGTCACCACCAGCCCTTACCCAGCTCTTAAAAGGATTGCAGCTCTCTAACAATCCAAGCATTTGAACCAAGTGCTGACATAAGGGTCACGAATTAATTTTATCATGTTACAGCAACTATAAAAGCAGAAAGATTCCAAGTATATTTAGATTTCTGTTTTCCTAGGCTAGATTGGATTGTTGTTTTTTTGTTTCTGTTTGTTTGGGATGTGGAGTGTGTACATGTGCGTGTTTGGTTATTTGGTTGGGCTTGGGTTTTTAATCTGTGAGCTATACAGGGCAAAGAAATATTCCACAATATGTGTTTGTACAGTGCTCCATGTAATGGGTTTCTTTAGTTGCCAAAGAAACAAAATATTAATAAGAAAATCATAATTCCTGGCTTCTGAATTTATTACAACTACCAAAAACTGATCCTATTCAACACCAGTAAACAAAAAATTATATTTCCCTTTTACTCATTTTCTAAGAAAAGGATATGAACTTTCAAATATCTCTGATTCTTTTTTTAAGTATATAATTGATATCAGTATACAATGCTGCAGAATAACTCTTCCTACTTCTCCAGACTGTTGTGTCAACAGACTCAGTCACAGAGTGAAAGTTACATTTTCAGAATGCCTTTGTTCAGAGTTTCACATTCTGGTGAAAGGCTTTCTGATCCTTTTCTGATTAAAGTCGAATGACAAAACTCTCTCTGAATCCAGTGATCCAGGACCAAGTCATAACTATTCTCCCAAAACATCAGGCAGTATTTCTCCCTTCCCCCCAGTGTTCTTGCACTTGGGAAGTTAGAGTCTCTGCTCGTAAAAATTAACTAGCACAGCAGTATGGACAGTTGTGGACCAATTCAGACTATCTGAAGATTGGGCCTGAAAGCAGTGTCATCCCTCTTAAAAAATCCTAAAAAATTGTTAAAAAAAAAAAAAAAGAGAGAGAGAGAGGGAGAAAGAAGAAAAGTCAGCAAAAAAAAACCGCATCATTCACTCCTTAATTAAGTGACCACATTCCTCATCAGATTTTTCCCAATGCCCCCCTGAAATAGGGGGGAAAAGCTAGCAGCTGCAGTACCTGCTGTTGAGATTTTTCAAAGGTCTCTCAGAGTGTTAGGTGCTGACATGGAGCTGCAACAAGATTTCTGCCAATTCAGTCAGGAGGCCAACAATTTTCAGCACTGTTTTTATGTTAGCTAGGTCTGCATTAAGAAATATTACATGACCACAGGGCCTATATTCGTTTCCCTGAATAACTAGTAAAGCACAATTATCATAAATTTGTGATTAAAACCACAAACCATTGCATTATTTACACCAATAGATATTAAGGGTTCCTTATGAAATGACACAGTTGAGAAGTCTTTTCCCCAGCAACACATAGCTTTAAAGACACCTGTGCTGAGTACTGCACAAGCAGACTAACACATAAAACATCACATTTCCCAAGCAGTACATGAAAGACATGTTTCACTCATTAATCTGCTTCATATGATTTCCATTTCCCCTCTTTGTATTCAAGAACAAGATCATGCAGCAAAGCTTCTCCCCCTTAATGAAAATTTCTCACTGGGACTTGAATCCCCTCCCGTCTTCTACTCATACCAGTTCTTGTGGCACTCTTCATCTTCTAAGCTCCCACAGCACCTCAGGCACTTCTTTCTTGAGCCTGAACACATCCCACAAATGAAACTCTTGGCTGATCCTCTTGCCCACCAGACCTACTCAGCTTTCAGCTCTCACTGAATCCAAGAAAATCATAGAATGGTTGGACCTCAATAATCTCGAAGGTCCCTTCCAGCTCAAACCCTTCTATGGTTCTATGATGTCATGGGCAGGAGCACCCTCCACTAAACCAGGTTACTCAGGGCCCCATCCCATCTGGTTTTGAACACTTCCAGGAATGGAGCATCCACAACTTCTCTGAACAATCTCTTCCAGTGGCTCACTGTCCCCACAGTAAATAATTTCTTCTTAATATCTAATCTAAACCTACTTTCTTTCAGTTTAAAGCCATTTCCCCTTGACCTATCACTACAAACCACTGTAAAAAGTCCCTCTCCAACCTTCGTCATGGACCCTCTCTGGACTCACTCCAACAGGTCTATTTCCTTCTTATGTTGGGGGCCCCAGAATTGGATGTAGTACTCCAGCCAGGGTTTCACAAGAGTGGAGTAGAGAGGCAGACTTGTCTTCCTTGACCTGCTGGCCACACTGCTTTTGATGCAGCCTAGGATCTGGTTGGCTTTCTGGGTTGCAAGTCCCCAGTGTTGAGTCATGTCAAGCTTTTCCTCCAACAACCTCAAGTACTTCTCCTCAGGGCTGTTATCAATATGTACATAAGACTTTGCACTTAGCCTTGTTGAGCCTCATGAGGTTTGCACAGGCCCAATTCTCAAGCCTGTTCAGGTCCCCCAGGACGATATCCCTTCCCTCCAGAGTGTCAACTGCACCACTGGGCTTGTTGCTATTTGCAAACTAGCTGAGCNTGAGCCTCATGAGGTTTGCACAGGCCCAATTCTCAAGCCTGTTCAGGTCCCCCAGGACGATATCCCTTCCCTCCAGAGTGTCAACTGCACCACTGGGCTTGTTGCTATTTGCAAACTAGCTGAGCGTGCACTTGATCCCACTGTCCATGTTGTTGATAAAGTTGTTAAACAGCTGTTAAACTGGTCCCAGTAAAGACCTCTGAGGAGCAACACTCATCCCTGGTCTTCAACATTGAGCCATTGACTGCAACTCACTGAGTGTAAACATCCAGCTAATTCCTTATTCACTGAGTGGCTATTCATCAAATCCATATCTCTCCAGTTTAGGATGTCATATGGGACAATGTCAAATGGTTTTCATCCCTGTGACACTGGCTGCTGTGACATAGCCCTTCAGGCATCTGCACATCTCTAATTTTTCTTTTTTATTCCCCATGGTATGTGCATTTGCATAGAGCTAGGCCTCCAATGAAGCAGGAGTGGCTGGAATTCCTTTGTGCTGCTCTTCAGGTGCTTTCCTGCTGTCCTGCAATTCCTCTCCAGACTCAGGGCATCTGTTTCTGGCCCTTGCAACAAACTGGCAGGAGTGGGATAGATGGAGGATCCCCTCCCACGGCAACGGAAGTTTAAAAGGTGAACAAGGCTTCTCCTGCTGCTTCAGTCTCCAAAGGCAGAACACTATGCACCTGTTACACTGATAAGCAGTGTTATTTAGAAGTACCTGTATGTAGAAATTTACAGCCTGATGTAATGAACTTGTTAGGTCATTCACTGCTAGTTCTGCAAGGGGCTGAATGGTCCAGTCAATGGAGCTCCTACAAGCTAGTTCAGCATTAACTTGTGAAAGTTATGGAATACCAGCCAGAAGACTCCTATATGCAGATGAGAACAAAACCAGCCACCTTCAAGCTCCAGAAACAGACTTAAATAAGCAGTGTCCTACATATCATTATGCTTGAGACCTTTGCTTTAAAAAGACCTTTTAGATATCGTGTGTGTCTCTTGTGTCCACTCCCTATCCACCTCTCCTCAGTTCCCAGAACAATAGCCATGCAACTGACGCTGGATCTGCTGCAGAGCTGGCCTCCTCTCCTGTTGCACAGGGACCCTGTCCCCACACACCTGGTAGGACACATGGCAGCACTCAGTGCTGAGGGCAGCTAGTGGGGCACAGGTTTGGTCCAGCAACTTTGTGCAGCCCTAGAAGGCCTTCTGTCTATTTGCCCTCTATTAGCATTTTGTGAAGTACAAGAGCTAAGCAGCACCCACAGAACCCTCATTCCCTCCTGTAGCTCTAAAATGTTAACAGCAGACTAAGGGAAGTAACTGATCCTTTGCAAACTTCATTTTTTGAATTCAGCATTGCAGGCTCATCTCCATAGTTCACTGTGGGGTTAAGGCAGCACTTAAAAGCAAGTCACACATTTTCAGTGTGAAGTGTAAAAGAGGAACAACTACTTTTGACATGGTGAAAAGTGGCCTGGAACACTCACACTAATACAAGGGGACAGAAACAAAGGGTGGAAAGGCATCTCAGAGCATCCTTTTGTCTAGACTCACACACAAGGACGAGATCAAGATAGTAAGTTTTTTTTATCACATATATATTGCTGCATGAACTTCTAATCCTACAAAGTCAAAAACCCTTCTAATAAATAGCTTCTATCAAAGTAGCATTTCCTACATCTACCTAGCACTATTCAAGGTGTGGTGTCCTACTTAACAAATTAAATTATTTTATTTCACCTAAAGAAGGCAAAAAAAACCCAAAACAAAACCAAAAAAAACTAACAACCATGTAGCATCTGTGCATCATGTTACAGTATCATGATGTTTCTTCTCTTCAGCTATTTCTAGTGTGGAGGAGTGAGAGGCACATTTGCTTGGACAAGTCCCTCAAGTATAATATTGCTCAAGTACAATATAGCTCATTTCTCTCTTGACTAGAAGTGGCTGGTGCCATCAGCATTACATTATTAACAGAAGTATTGTTTTGGCATTAAAGGGAAAAAGGATTTTATGAGAATGTCATATTTCACAAGAGAAAGAACGACCAAGATTTTAAAGCCCATCAAAAACCACTTGTTTGTCTGATCTCTTTATTTTTTAGCTGGCAGTAAGTATTTGCAGTCAAGTTCAGAGAGGTTATTTTTATACCTCAGTTTAAAAAATATATTAAAAACAGGACAAAATATCAGAGGAATTGAAGGCAGAGAAGCACCTTGCAACTATTTACTTTGGAGGCAGTGAATCCGCTGACATGGCATTTCAAAATAAAAAGTCTTTTGCTTCTGAAAAATCATTCTCGGATTCCAAATGTTTCCATTTAAAGGCAAAAGATACTTCTACAGAAAAATAACTAAACACTTATCAGTACAAAACAAGCCCCTCCCTACAATGTTTTAGTTTTCATTGCAGTATTTGTTATGAGACTTGCCTCCAAAGTGGTCATTGGAGACTTAAAACTCCATACACCAGTTTGCAAATTTTTGCCTAAAGATGAAGTAGACCACATACATAATTTGCATAACCTCAGTAAAGAAGGATTTTTATTTTGCTAAGCTAGAAATAGAATTTGACAACACGGGAAATTCAGACTTCTACTACATCAATCATGGACTTTTAAAATTTTGGGAGGATCACGATTCTGCCACATTTCAGGACTTTCTGAAAGGTGCCAAGTGCCCATGTTCTCACTTGCTCAGAGAAAAGCTTGGAAGCTGAGGTGCACTCAGTTCCACACAAGAAATTAATCATGTTTTTAGGTCTTTGAAAGGAACAGCTTCTCCACTCTTTGCGTTTTCAAGATCAAGCCATCTCTTGACCACCTAGCAAAGGTGAGTTCTCCATTCCTGCTCCAGCACAAAGCCAGAGAACAAGTTCCTGCTCTTCATCATTAAACTTGTCCTATTTTCGGAGGAATGCCTATTAACAGTAGGCGAAAGAAATTATGACAAAATCGCTGCCTATCACACCAACGTTGTCTCGCTATTTGCTTGGATTCAGACAGCTTTGTCATCAACTCTGGTATTGAAATGGTGACTCCCCTCATGGTAGAAGACGTGTTTTGATCCCATGTTTGTACAGCACTTCACACAACAGCCACCGTCTGCAGCTGGAACTTCTAACCACATCATACAATAAATGCACAGGCTTGATCAAAATTTTTTCCACATTTATCACACAGATCTGTTGCCAGCTTCTTGCAACGAAGGAAAAGATTCAACTCTACAGGAATTTAGTTTTACCACAAACGTTTTGACAGTTTGAAAAATAAAAGAGAGGTGGTCAGAAGAGGTGATGGTATTTTGAGAAGAGATATGAACAAGAGATTAGAATAAAGAGCATTTGTTCTACAAGACATTTCTAGTCAGCTCTGTGACTGGCTGGGATGGACTTAACCTTCCCCATGGCAACCTGCATGGGGGTTTTGATTTGTGGCCAAGCAATGCTGATAATATATCAGTGCTTTAGTTATTACTCAAATGTAATTGCACAGCAGTAAGATCTTCCCTGTTTCCTACTCTGCCTTCCTCAGCAGTTAGGTTGGGGTGGACAAAAGGTTTTGATGGGATGCAGCCAGGACATCTGATCCAGTTTGTCCAATATCCAGGGATATTTCATACCACGTAGGGTAATGCTCAGCTGTGTTCCCAAGCTGCCATTGCTTGGAGACCATCTAGGTATCGATCTGCTGGTGGAGAGTGACTGCTTGCTCTCACCACCAGCAGATCACTTCTTTATTTGTATTAGAAACACACTTCTTAAACTGGTTCTGTCTTTACCCATGAGGGTTTTCCTTCTGCTTATCCAGTACTTTACTCCCTGCCACTGCAGGGGAGCTGTGGGAACAAGACACTGCTTGGGGACTTAAACTATCAGCTGGTGCCAACTCACAGAAGTCCTTTTCAGGCACACCACATAGGGCTCAGGTTAACTGTACACTTTATCAGAATGTGCTAGACTGAATTCACAGGTGTTACAACTGTTCAGCTGTTGCTTGGCGAGTTACCATTTGCTGTTGCTGGTCACAGTGTTGACATTCTTCTTCCCATTACGGGTTTTCTCATTCCCTTACCTGCTCCCTTTATTGCTGCACACCAAGCTTGAGGACTCAGTTTCAGCACTCAGGGTCTGCTTTTGGCTTTTCCAGTGTAACCAGTGCTACATGGAATAAGTGGTTAGCACTGGACATATGATGGGTTTGACTGGGGAAACCCAATCAGCCAGAATTCCAAGAGGTCATGGACTGAGAAGAAGGCCGATATTTTGGATACTGCCCAAGGAGGTGACTCATACTAAAAAGGTGCCGCTGTAAAATAAATTGCCAGAAAATGGGAATCAACATGCTCTGTTTATTGATGTGTCCCATCATATTTCGGAAAACCAGAGTCAGCTTCTGAACTAGATCACTTCTGGATCAGAAGTGGAAAACTGGTCTATGGATTCCCATGTATTAAGTCTCAAAAACTGTGGAAGAAAAAGGCAGATCAAGCCGTTTTGTAGTTGGCTCCAGATACTGCTGAATGAGAAAAGTGGCCAACAGTCTCTCTCTGTACAGACTCCTGTCTGGTGGCAAATGATGGGGGTAGCAGAGGTAAATCTGTTTGGGCTGCTGCACTCTGGCAAGACATTGCTGACAAGGCAGAGGACCTTCCTGTAAAGGTACATCATGGAGAGTCCCACATACACAAAAGCCATGCCAATGAAGAGTGTCAAAACCACAAGCAGGTAAACCAGGCTGCTAGCCAAGGAGATGACATTTCCACTATCTGAAAGACAAATGGCAAGCAGTCAAACACATATGAAGTTGCTTTGAGGATGGACATGTGTGAGCGTCTAGGATAAAGGACATCCTTAGAAAGGATATTCTCCAGCCATGGCTAGACACATGTCAGTTGTCTAGAGAAAGCATAACAAAGAACATCAAAACTTTTGAAGTACAGAAGCAACAAGTTAGGAAAACACTTCGTACAGAGACTGTCTGAACTGTTCCCCTCAAACAGAATGAAAAAAAAAAGAAAAATTGCATCTTAGCCTTACGCAGAAATGCTCTGAGGACTACATCTTTTGGGGATCCAAGGCTGTATCTACAGTGAAATAGTAAGAGGGAAGAACCAGTCCAGGGACAATTACTTCCCAGGACCAGACTGGTTTTCTCTCAGCCTTGTCTCTGACAGAATTTCCCAGTTTACCTAGATGAGACCTTGAGGTAAGCACACTTGAGCTCTCCTACTCAAGAACACTTCAGAAAACTCTATGCTGAGCAAACACTTGCACATGATCAATATGAGTGTTAGATGAATTGGGACTTGAGAATTCAGACTCTCCCAGTATGGTCAATGTCAGGAGCACATAACTGACAGGCTGAGTTCTGTGTTTAATACTGAAGCTCCCAGTTTAAGGACAAGCCTGAAAACCCAAGAAAATCACTTTGTACAATGAGATAGTGAAATTCAAATCAGGTATCATTTAATACCAATGTTTTATATTCATACATACGTAGTTTTAATTCGTTATCTTTTTAGCACGCTACTCACACATTGGAGTTTTTTAACAGTTTTTTTGTCATTTGTGGTTCTCCTTTGGTTATGCAAGGGTGGGGATTTTTTTTAAACAATGCATGATTAACAGAATTTAAAAAAATAAATGGGCACATTCTCTTGTGTTTCTTCACATGCCAGAACAAAGTTCTTGTCAGGCA
This sequence comes from Buphagus erythrorhynchus, assembly GCA_013400855.1. NCBI lineage: Eukaryota > Metazoa > Chordata > Aves > Passeriformes > Sturnidae > Buphagus > Buphagus erythrorhynchus. The sequence goes on along the minus strand of VZTT01064980.1, from coordinate 38,826 downwards.
AGCATAACTCCTTAAAGAAAGAGCTAGTGTAGCAAGTGCTCTATCAAAGTGCTCTATCAACTGTTTTTCAGAGTAAACAATGATGAATAAAGTTTTAGAGATCACCATACCTCAAACTAAAAAACATGCATTAGAAGTAATTCCTGACAGTGTTGAAGAGATGTTGTTGTGGACAAGAAGCAGCTTCCTTCATAAAGTCCTACAGGAACTGCATGGAGGAAATACTCTGAGTTCCTGAATTAGAAGGACCATATTGGCAGCTGGCCTTTAGGTGCATGGACTTCATATGCAAATTAGTTTGAAAATGGTCTGATTGCAAATGGCCCAAAAGAAAAATTAAAAAATGAAGTTTCACAAAACCCTACAACTTCCTTTCCCAAACTTATCTGCTAACTGCCTTTCAACGAGGTAATTTCTGTCTTCTGATTTGTGTGTTGCAATGCTCTACTATTCAATATTTTTTTTAAATGCCCATTAGTGCTACAGAAGCAATCAACCTAAGACAGTGTAAATAGTCACACACATTACAGAGTTCAATTTCAGTTAGTCACTTACAGCTGTAGATAGTTCTGGATTTGGTATATTTGAATCAACTGCTAATCTACAAAACCATTACTGCTGGTGGTAATAGTGGAAAAATAATCCACCGGTCTGAACCTCAGATGTCAGGATATAGTTACAAGGTTAATCAATATTTTAAATTGTATGTACACATCGATTTTGCTTGAGTAGTACATAGAGTCAATATAGAAATTATTGTGATAACACAGAAACCCTCAAAATGAGGCTTTTTGCAGCTACTTCTTATACTGAAACGGCATATATAAATTATTCAGTGTAACACCAGAAGTTTAACCAAAAAATAAACAAAAAGCAACTCTTTCCCTCTCTTCCTCCCCCTGCTTATTCCTCGCTTTTTTGCTACAGTTCTCAAAATACAACAGTTTCTGCCACCTCTGCAAATTCAGGTAAGTACCAATACACAGGGAAACAGGCAAGGCATACTGCAGATATAGCTATTGTTAAACAAGTAACAAACATTGTTCATTTCAGCTTCATTTAAATTAAAAAAAAAAAAAATCCCACAAAGCATTTCACCTGACCTTGCAAATGGAAATGAACAGAAATAAAAGGGATCTCTTTCCTTTGTAACATTTTTTGAGTTTTTTCCAGACTGCAGACTTCAAATGCAAATGTATGTCATCAAAATATTGCTTCTTTTTTTGTAACCTCAGTTTATCTACAATTATTTTTACATAGAGATAAAACTCATGTTTCAAGCTCTTTAACACCTGAAATGGTATGATTACTGTTACTGATACATACAAAATGACACTCCTTCACTGAAGCTGTGCAAGGCAACTTGCCCCCTTGTAAGAGACATCTATGTGGACACTGGGGTTGAAGCACACACCCTACACACTCTTCTGTTACTGTGATTTGTCTTTAGCAAGGATATCTGACTGAAAAGATATCCAAAACTGATCACATCTAGTTTAGTCACACCACAGATTTGAAATGTTCCCATTTTTGTGTTATCAGTCTGATTTAGTTTACAAAAAAAGAAATCGGTGATTCTTAGTCTGAGATTTTGTTACTGTACAGAAACATAGTGCACTATGAAGCTGTAACACATGCCACTCATCTACTGGTTAGAGAAGCTCTATCTCTGTAACTTAGATCAACAACTGAGAGAAGGCAAAGTAAGTACATGAAAATAGGAAGCCCAGTAAAATAGTTAAACTGTCAAACTAGACCTTGGAGGACTGGGTTTAAGCCTCTACTTTGCCACAAACTTCTGTGTGGTTAACCAATTGCTTAGCCTTACAAAAGAGTGAGTCAAGACATATATTCAAAACCTTAAATTGGTGTCCAGAATGGTCCTCTTTTTCCTCTTCTCTGGTCCTCTCTCACAATGGCTCAACCAGGAGCAGGGAAATGAGGAATTCAGTTCTTACTCATAAAAATGCTTCAGTGTACTATATTAGCCATAACAGAGAGAAATTGCAACCCATATCAAATCAATTAGCTGGTGTCACAATCTTTCCACCCCTCTTCCACAAGTACGAAGCATTTTCCAAAGGAGAAATAGATAGCTTCTCAAAGTCAAACAATTTTGATTTTTGTAGTTAAGTCAGTCTCCTGAGAAATGAGGCTTTGAATCCTCTTCAGCAAATACTAAATTTAAGAAATAGGAAGAGAATCCTTCCCCAGCATCAATTCCTCCCCCTTTTTTTGTCCTCTTCCAGCAAAAATGTGAGAAGCAAAACCCATACTCAGCTGACAAAGGACAGAGGACAAGCAGCAGAGGAGAAGCTCCAGACAGCAAGCATCCCAACTATGGGAGCCTGTCAAAGATTTCTCAGCACAACACTTGCCCATGTGCTTCTTGTTCCTACCTGTGAGCAGATCACTTCTGCACATACTTAGTGGGTTTTTGATCTCATTAGAAGGGCTTTAATTACCACGTGCCTTGTACAGGTTATATACATCTAAAAGATCTGCAGTGCTGAAGACATTCAACATGCAAAAGCAAGGCAGTGTGTCACATTACTTCAAAGCTAAGAATTCAATACTGCTTATAAGTTACTTCAATACCTAAGTATTCTGCTGGTTTTAACGTGTCTGATTAGAGTTCTGATATCTACTGACCTTCTCCTGTATCCATAGCCAGTGCCACAATTCATAATGTGTTGCTATAATCGAGTCACAGCGATGCCATGCACAGAAACATTAAAGACTACAAAGTATTTAGCCCCTGCAGATATGCAGGGCACAAATTCTTCATAAGCAGTGAGAACAGAAAACAAGGGAAACTCTACACCTTCAAGATTTTATCTAGCACAAAATTTATTTGTGTAGACAGTCTGACTGGTGTGCTTTGAGCAACACTTTAGAGAGGATTATTCAGGAAAGGACACACACAGTCTAAGCAAAATCAGCACCAGAAACTAACTTGGTTTGTGTCATAGCCTGTTTTTATGCACAGCTGAATTATGTGGAGTTTCACTCCTCTCCCTTCTCTCATCAAGAAAACACAGACAACAACAATAACAATCTTTGGCCTGCATTCCTGGGCTGCATCTGAACTGCGCTTGAGGTTACTCAAAGGGTGGCTTCAAAAGCATCTGCATGAATCATGAGGGAACAGGTCACCTGGGCCACAGCGCTCCCCTTGTCATACACGTTATGAAAGCCTTATGAAGCCAGAGGAGTCACTTACACAAAAGCATACTCCACTGGAAATTTAAGCTGGATTTAAGATGCTCTGCACTGCTGAAGCAGTGCAAAGCTGCCTTTAGAGATTTGTGAATGTAGCTTCTTATTGTTACACCTTGGCTTTCAATAAATTCTCCCTGAGGGAACATATGCTTTCCTTCGACAGTTTCTATTGTTTGGATTATCTTTCACTATCTATGACACATTATTTATTAGCATCTTGCACTCGCTTTCCCTTATTGAATTAGCAAATGCATCCCACCAAACAAGGTGAGGAAAACAAGTTACTCACAACAAGTAGCACACACAAGGAACACAAACCCAAGCCTCCACTTCTCAGGAGAAGCTTTTGTGCTCTCTGGCTCATTAAAGATTGAATCCCCACAAGCACTTGGGTATGAAAGCCAGCTGGTACCACTTAGTCCCTACTTAAATCCAATGCCCAAGGGATGCAAAAACCTCATAAATGAGGAATTTCTAGCAGTACTTGGTTTTGGTACTTTTAATTTAGTTTAATGGCAACCTAGCAGGCATAGTTTGAAGATTTTTATTAGTACAAATTGTACAAAGCTTCCTTTTTCTTTATACACTTCCCCATGCCCGCCCTCCAAAAATGCAAAATGTTCATAATCATTCATGTACAGTATCATGGCATTAGCAATTAATTGGAAATGACCATTCCCCACATGATCCTGGGGTTGGTCTATTTTAAGTCAGTAACTGTGTTCAGAAGGCAAGGTTGTTACAGGGTCTAGAGGAGCCCTCTAACATTGCTAAAATTTGTATTCTTTCATTTTGTCTTTTACATCGGTTTTTCTTTTTGACTTATTGAAGTTTTCCTCTCTTTTGTTTTAAACCAAATGCTACCTTTAGTTTTATGACATTGAGGTGTTTTGATCACATCCTCAACTGGTTTAAACTGACAGAATTCCATAGCTCTATGGGCTTGTCTAGTTTACCACCACTGTCTGTGCCTTTCTGTGTTACAATTGCGACAAAAACAAGCTGGTGTACTACGCTCACCTTATCAGACAGATAAATTGTCAATGTCATGATTTATCCTGAATAGTAGATGTTTTCTAAAAGAGATTTTCTTGAAAATAAGGGGGTTAAAAATGACCTAATATACTGCAGCAATATACTGAAGGCAATCAGTAAGACTGTTATTATTTCTTGAGATGGATAGAAATCTGCTATTTTCTACCTTCCCTTCCAATATTCCAAAGAATAATGATGTGATTTAAGAACATAAAGCTTGCAGCTCAATTGTGGCAATTTATGTTCCTGTAAACTTGATGTAAGCCTGAGCAGCCCAATATTTTTACTGTGTATTGTAAAGGATGACATCTCAAAGGTCATAGCAATTTCCACCATTTTACTTCCAAATTTATTTCTCCTCAGTTTTTCACAGGGAAGTGCTGAGATTTACCTCTGACCCAACCTACTTTCCTCAAAACTTGAACTGTATATAAAGAACGAAGGGATTGTTCAATGAATGGGTTCTTTTCTGGGTAACACGATTGAAAGACAAACCTCACATCATAAGGAGGTGTAATGTATCCCTAAATGCGTCTCAATTCCAAAGTGAAAACGGTAAGCAACCTCTCGCTCTGACCTTTTCTCTCTTCGCTGTATGTAATGTGTTCAGATTCTGTCGAGGAGTGTGTCTAATTCATTTTTCTGGCTTAGTGAGACTCACCCCGAGTCATTTCCTATTTGCTCTCTTGCTGTGAGTGGAGTCACATTCCCAGTGAGAAGTCAGCTCAGTTCCAGTGATTATCTCCGCGCCCGGCGATGGCCTGAGAGGGTGCCTGCTCATGCTGAGAACATAGTTTAACACTATGTTAATAAACACACAGGGAATGTGTTATGCAAACAAAGGCCCCAAGGCAAATCCCTCTGCCCTCAGAGATGCAAAAGGAGTAATAGGTTTAGGGAGAACAAGGGAATAGTACTGCATTGGAAAAGCAGCTTCATTGTAAATGTGTCCAGATTTGCAGTGGGAAGAGTTAACATGAAGACACACTGTCTATCATTCTCTTTTGCCCTTCTTTTGAAGATCATTAGAGTTGGCATTAAGAGGAGTTATAAGGATTAAAGGCAGCTAGGTCTGTATTAAAGGCAGCTAGGTCTGCTCTCACTGCTTGATGAAACAGCTATCATCACAAAGCAGCATACCTTCAGCAGGCTATTAATTACATCCCACTAAAGTCCTTAAAAGGTAGTTGATTTTAACCTCAAAATTTCACCATTTAATTCTAAGAGACCGTATATTTAAATAATATTAGTAATAATAAATAATGAAATAATGCATTTAGTAATATCATAAATGAGTAAATAATAAATTACTGAAGTAAAAAGTATTAAGATAATAAATTCTAAAGTGTCTTAATAAGGATAATATTTAAAGTGCATTAAGGGTAATAATAAAATAAAGCCTTCCTGTCATTGTGCTTACAATTCTTTTGTACAATCACATTTTTTTTCTAAACTCAACTGTAAGGATCATCACCTTCCTAAACTGTCTATATCCCCACCCTAGAACCCAACACTAAATTTAGAAACGGCTCAGGTTCTTCAATCAAGCTAAAATCTCACCACTCTCCCCTTTTCTTCATCTCTCCTCATCCCCATGTCAATTTTACACTCCAGCCACATAGAGCTATACATTAGAAAATCTCACACTTTAACATGTCACTACAATACAGAAAAATGTCAACTTTAAAGGCACTGGGAGGAAAAAATGAAAGTATGCAGGAGTGATAAGAAATATTCATTCACTCATTGAAGCCTAGTTCAAAATCACAAAGAAAAATGATAGGAAGCCTCAGTACTCACACATACTCTTCTCATTCTTCTGTTTTCATTAACATTTGTATAATTAATTAGAGTCCTCAGGGAAAAAATAACCAACATTTCTTTACACTCCTTTAGTTCTGAAAAGCAATCAAGATCTATAATAGCCTCTCAGTTCTGAAGTTTAATGTAAGCTTGTATGAGTGAGGGAACTATAGCTATTTTCTTTCTGCTTTTTTACAAAAAATTAAAAAAAAATAAGAAAGAGTTAGGAAAAATAATAATGTATTATGTTTGGGACTAAAGACATTTAAAAACTAATAATTCCATGTCGCAGTAGCAAATAATATGTTTAGGAGCCTAGGATGAATTAAACAAATTGTATTTTTCAGTATAGTACTGTATCATTTACAACCTAGTCAAATTGTATCAAATACAACAACAATGCTGTAGCATTTTAACATAATTTATAGCTCCATGAGGTAAACAGAAGGAGGATTTTTTTGTTGCCTTCTGTTTGCTACTTTAATCACATTCTGGGGACACAATTCTGCATGGAAGTGGCTGTAAATATGCTCAGGCATTTCCAGCTCATGGAGGCGGTTACAATGTGCATATTAAGGACAAGTTTTACAACCAAATGTGTGATGCAGAATGCTTTGATTCTGATGAAATTGCACATCTCTAAGGGTGAGATTAATCCCATCTAACTTTGGCTGCTAAGGAAACTAATCTAAAATGCTTAACTCTATAGTCAACAGAGAGTTAAGTAACTCCACAGGGGGATTCTTCCTATCTACTTTGGACATCAAAGTTTGTCTACTAAGGAGCTGTTGGACCCACTCATCTGACTTGCAGAGCATGCCTAAATGGGATGTTTAGATTAGACACCTAATTTCAAAAGTAACTCCACAAGTGAACCTAACCCCATGCTGCAGCCTATCTGCACCACAACTAAAGCCAACTTCAAGGCTGCTTTTTTTTATGGAAGTGCCCTGAGCTGGGCACTGAACTGAGATGGGGTACAATGAGGATTTGGAGCCACTGCAGCAAAGGTTTTATCATGCACTTCTTGCCTGGGCACCTCTCTGAGGATCCTGGCCAGCCTGCATGGGGATTGCAGCCACAGTGCCTGCGCTGGGAAGAGTCAGGCTCCCTCCTCAGCCTCTGCTCCCAGCTGATTCAGCACCATCCTTCTCACTGCTCCCCATACTGAGAGAATATGCTAAACTAGCCCAGGCAAATTAAAAAAAATATAAATAAATAAAACAAATTAGGAAGAAAGGGAACAGAAAGAAGAAGGAATACTTTTCAACTTACTAGGGAAGTTACTTGGGAATTGAAGTAGAAGACACAGCACAGGGAGGACACAGGACCCCAGGGGAAGGAGTAAAGGAAACAAAAGAAGGAAGGGGTGAAAAAGGAGCTCCTTGGCAGTGCTGAGACATTCAGCTGGCTTGGCTGCTAAGCAAACCTAACTTCTCTGCTACCCTGCAAGGCCCATTACTGCTACCAAGACAAGCTGGTTCCAAAGGAAACCCAGGTATGTCTCAACACAATGAAGTTAGTCTGAACAGGTATGGATATGCACTAAGAAGACTGGGTTGATCTAAGCTATGTGATGGAAACCTTAAATTTTGGTATTGGACCAATGTTTGGCACACTGCTCTAACCCCATTTTCTCTTGGCAGTGCTACTGAGCAGCCAGGTCACAGTCCTGCCTTAGGAATGGTCTGGGGAATGGCATAGGTCAAAAAGCTCTGTTGAGCCCCATGTATTGCAATGTGCACAGGAAAACTCTGAGGATGGAATCAGGATGTTCCATCTCTTGATGATGAGAAGTAAAATTGCTGGGCACTGCCTCATCCAGTCAGCTAATAATCAAATCAAGTTTATTCAATGTCCTTGGTCTACCAGTAGCTAGGGACTTTGGCAAAGAATGCCCCTCATGAACTGTGTATACAAGAAGTCAATGTGACACAGATAGATAAATCCAGATATTGAGCAAAGTATGTTTGCCGCCTGCAGGGCACAATGACAAGGAGAAAATTATAGCCTGTACTGGGTTTTGCTGGAACATAAAATGCACATAAAATCCTCTTATGCCCTCATGCTCCAGTTTGCTCTGCCTGACTGACAAGGTGCACCAACACATTGGTATCATCTTTTTTTCCAGAGAGGAATCCAGTGCCACACAGCACGTTTCCTGCTGAGGTACTTTCCCACCACACCTGCAGTGCTGCAGCCCAGCTAGCAACCACTGCCTGCCTGCCTCTAAAAGGCTGGTCTGCGATCATTCCTTCCCCTCCTTGACACACTGACATGTGCTGCAGCAACTATTACCTAGCATTGTACAAAACCACAGCACAAAAGGTTATGTATGCTGCACTGCAGGCACAATTGGCATCCAGCCTTTGAAACTTCCCCTCCTTCCTCTGGCTTGAGGTAGAAAACAGGGCATTACAGTACTGGATGAACAAAGGCTGAGGGTCTGTTACGAGCCTCAGGGAAGTCAGGGTGCCAAACTTACCACCTTGGCAAAGTGGTAGTTAGTCAAAATGTTTATCAGAAGAATAATGAGGGAGGAGAGGGAAAAACTTCTAAGCAAACACTTTTTCACAATCCTGGTTTCTGGAGTTTGCAGTTCTCCTGGTATAAGCCAGCAGGGCAAGTGGGGAGTGCTGGTCTCACTGGAGGCTCTATTCCATGATCTCCCTCAGTATAACTGCTCCAGACCCACTGCTGCACAGCCACAACTTAAGGGGACAGTTTGGGACAAAGCTCAAAACCATCCAGGGCAAATTCCTCAGTGACTGGTACTGGGGTTCTTAACAAACCTGAAAGCTTCTGCTGCAGCAGGAAAGAGAGGCCATGGAGGAGCACCTCAAGTCTTGGATAGCCTCAGGCAGGGAACATCCCACACCATTACAAATACGTGGCCCACCTTCCTCCTGTGTGACATCTGGCCGTACTCTCCAGGGCAATCCACATGGGAATCAGCATGCAGGTTATTTTCTGGCACAGCTCCCAAGTTCTGTGTAACTCAAATGACATTTTTCAAGGATGCTAGCAAGCAGACCAGGCTTTTTTTTATTATTTTTTGGTCTGACCTGTCTCCTTGTCTGGTAATAATATATTAGTGATTATACATGGCACTTACATAACACTCTTCATCTGAACTGCTTCACTGCCCTGCAGAAAAAAAAAAGGAACAGTCTCTGTCCCTGCATTACTAAGGGGGAAAGTAAGGGGGAAAGATGTGCTGACTGCAGTGACAGAGCAGAGCTCCTGAGTACACCAAGCAACAGGACTCACAGCCAGTCCTGAGACTTAACTCTGCACTTCTCCCGTTCCTCCTTTGTGTCCAAAATCCTCCTCATAATTACCCTTTCCTCAGCACTTCTTTTGTTTTCCCAGTAAAAATTTTCCCACATTTATATTATTGTTACTGATCTAATGCTTTCTTCCCCAATCACACAATTCACAGCCAGTTCACATCAACCCTTCATTAACTCTTCTACACAGGATTGAGGCAGTCTTTTGCTGATGCTCGAGACAGAGAAAAAAATGACTGACAATGCACAAGGCAGCAGGGGCTGGATGTATCTTCCTGCCTGGCTGGGCCCTCCTCACTTTAAGCTGCTCTGAAAAGCACAGACAGAAAAATAGGGTTTGCATAGTAAAAAAAAAAATTAGGAATCATTTAACATGTTCCAAACTGTCTCACTTACCTGATAGACCCACTGTGGAAAACTGGAAACCTTGCACTCCTGCACCTGAATAAAATTTCTGTTTGGTAGAATGACAGGGTGACAGAAGTCCCAACATGCAAGTTCACAGGGCAGTGAAGAAAGCATGAGTTTCCCCACTAACACAGGTCACCATGCAACATATTTCCATAACATATGATTGAAGTGCAGCCGTACAGTGGTTCTTCTACAATAATTGTTCACAAGTCAAAGCATTATAATGTCTTAGTACAGATCCCACTAGAACATGCATTGACTTGGGTGCCTAAAGTATGAATATTACTGCTGGCAGCCAAATAATTTTGCTTGTTACCAGGCACAGTGAAAGCTCTCAGAATTTCATCTTTTATTCTCTTATACTGGAGAAAAATAAGTATCAGACATACACTCTGCAGGTTCTTTTGCAAAGAATCTTTTAAGTGCAGCCTCAGATTTTGTTTGGATATAGACAGAACTGTGCTTTGGAAAATCAGTCTAGAAGAGACTTTTTTAGGTGTTTTCTTCATGTCAGAATAGTCCATGCAATGAGATTTCTGTCAAAGAGGCACAGTATAGTTCAGGTTCCCTTGAACACACAGAAGATCAGCCAGTGTTTTCAGCTAACTTGCTAGTCATTTTTTATTTGCAAAGGACAGCATCTGGTACTTAAACTCCAGAGTAGAAGGAACCATTTACACAGATCTGAGATCACTTTGTGACAGGTGCCAAAGAGTCATTTCCAAAGACTTGTGAGCTGACCATATGCTACATCTTTCCCAAGCTGGAATAAAGGCATTCATAAAATTCATTAGCATCATAGGATAAATAGATAAATTAGTGATGAAATCACACTAAATATATAGTAAGTATATGTATGTCTCAAACAAACTATGCAAAACTAATTACAATGCCAAAACTATGGTTCAGGGTTTGATTCCAGAAACATGTAAAGATCAAGCTGAATACTTGGTTTTGCAATACATTAAAAAAATGGTGCCCCACAATACCACTTCTTTATCATAGTCTGTGTTCAATATGTTACCACTCAAACAAGCCTGAAACTATACTTATAGAAAATTCTTTACCAAAATGTGACTAAAATGTGGGAAGAGAATGGGAAGAATTCTCAGAATAATCACTGTAAATAATAATAAAATCAGCAAATTATTCAATAATCAAAGTGTTTTTCAGTCTGATTTAACTAAGTTTGTGTCCCAAGACTGAGCTACCAGGAGAGGAACAGGAGTCTGGATACTGAAGTTTTACTTGTGGGAAGTGATGAGTAGGATCATACACAAAACAGTCATGACATTTTCCTTATCATCATTTTTATGGAAAAATTCTGAACGGAGCTGAGGTACAGAAATTTTGCAGACCTCAAATTTCCCTAAGTCTGACCTCATAAGTCCATATTCCTTAATAGAGGATGAAAAAAAAAGGAAAATATCCACATGTTATTCTCCTGGTTGTCAAAATCCCACTATACTATATATCTGGGCAGCTGTTTCTTTTTCAGAGGCACTGCTTGGGATAGGAAACTTTTCTACATTTCTCAGAAAATCTGGAGAAAAAGGGAAAGGATTGAGGGGTCTCCCCTCAAGAAAGAAAGAAAGAAAAGAAAAATCTTGCCTCTCATGATAGATGCTACACAAATGCTATTTCACACTCTTTGTAATCTCTAGTTCTTATTCCAAAGGCTAATGTAAAGGAAAGAAGCACAGGTGGCCAGTGACAAAGGGATGGAGCAGATAAGGAGTAGTTCAGAGTAACCAAGCAAGTTTATACAGAGTCATTCCCTGCAAAAAGGCTTTTCAGGATCTGGACTGTGTAACCAGCATAAGCCTAGCTCTGATGGGTTCAGCCATCATTAATTTCCAGCCACTTGGGAATAGGTTATTATTTGACAGTAAGATGTGATCTGAGCGAGGTGCTATTAAAATGTGGAGAGAGCTGCTGTTCTCGCACTGCAGCAGTGATCTAATACAATGGCAGAGCAGTGTGACTGGTAAAATTCACAGGGGAACAGACTTCTTCCCAGGGCTCAAATTATCAGCACATTTTCATTGCTGCCTCCAGAAAGAGACATGTAATGCTGTCAGATGCTCTTTGAGTTGGGAGTTTCTAAAAAGAGATGGAAGTGTATGCATTAAAGAAACCAATATTTACACAAGGACATTTCTCTCATGAAATATAAATGCTGGAATTCTGCTGGTTACAATCCTTATTTTGAGCTTTTACATGAGGGCAATAAACTGAAGAGGATGCAGTGCTCCCTTCCCACTCACCATTTTGATTATCATATATGAATTTTAAAGGAGTTGGGTAAAATCCAATCAAAGCTTCATTTATAGATGCTTGTACTTTATACTGCTGTCCTTGGTACACACTTATCCTTAGTCCAAGTGAAATAACTCCAATTCAGGCAACAGTTCCTGAAAATAAATGTGACTTTAATGAAATAAAAGGCTCATCATGACAAGTCCAGGTTGAGAATAACACCCTATCCTGTTGCCATTACAGACAGAGACAGAAATATATCAAAGTCGCCTCAGCACTTGAAAGAGAATGGCAAATAAAAGGGACATGTCCAAGCAGTGCTGATGGCAGGTGTCGGAAAGTGAACATCAGCAGGATCAAATAGGAGATCTTTTCTCTGTTGCTTCTTGAAAAGGAATAACAACCCCAACACACATAGAAC
>VZTT01064979.1:0-18663 GCA_013400855.1 Buphagus erythrorhynchus | reverse complement strand
TACTTTAACGTAATTGTGTGGTATATTCGTGTTTCCCTCCACAATATGTAAATTACCAAAAGACATACAAACTGCACAAGACTACTTTCACACAAAGTCATGGGTTATAATACTTGTGTTTATGTTAGACCACATCAGATGGGAAGCTTGAAAATGCTTTGAAATACAGTGTGGTTAGAGTGAATATCTACCTTTTAGCTTCTTTCACTGTCTTAACTGTGGAAATACCTAGAAGTTGTTGAGATGCAATAATACAGTATTATTCAGTCCATTTGTGTCTGTGTGTGCAGTCATTACTTGGCTCACACTGATACTATGGTTATACCTGTTAGTTAAGATAGCAATTATGCAACTGAGATCAGGAAAATAAGTGTCTTTGGAAAACTAAAGAATAGCATAAAGTTCTCTTATACTGCTTTCAGTATAAGTTTTGAAAGCTAGTTTGTCTTAGTATGTTTTTGATGAAATTCTCTATATACTAAGTCATCAATACCATTTATTGGTCATGAGTTTTTGTATTTCAATACCATGTAGTATTTCAGTGTACCTATTTCAGTACCATTAACTGTGCGAGTCTGCATGATGCTAAGGTCTAACGGTTCTAGTAGTTCAGGGGAAGGATACACAAGCAATTAAGTCTGTATGTTACAAGTATTAGGAAAGTGCTGTTAAAATATATCCTTATTTTTCTCAATTCACTTTAAGTTTCAAGTTTCACTTGTGCTTTTCAATAGAAGTGTGCTGGTATCTGTAAAATGAACTGGGGAATCTAAGTTGCCATTTTTTCTAGGGACAAAAGTTTGGAATCATAATATAGGTCATCAAGCAGGAGAGTATTTGCCTTGTTCTCCTTGACTCCTTAAATGTGCTAATAAATGCTAAAGTATGTACAGGAATTGCTGTTATTCTTGCATTTCTCTGTTCTAACTTGTGCTGTCTATAATGATTCAATGACTCTGTCTATAACTTAAGAGTTCTGAGTGAAGTAATGTAATTGATTTCTCACTAATGCGTCAATGTATTTGAAATAGAAGTCTTTCTGCAGTCATTGCCTTTTATCACTGCAGAGCCATTAACTAATAGCTTCCATCCTGGGACAATGGAGTGACTAGAGCCTGAGGGAAAATAATTTTCAGTAATATATCTGCAGAAGCACCAGTCTACAAGAGCTGGATTTTTGTAGAAGCAGACTTTAGAAATCATTTGTTAAAATCATTTTGGGAAGAGTGAGGGCTGAAAAATGGTGAGAGGCATTCACATAATCAGAGAGAAAGAATAGAGAAAGGAGATGTGCTTTCTAGCAGAGGATTCTTGTTTAACTGTGAGGACAGCTGAAGAAGTACAAAGCAATGAAAAACAACACTTCAGCTTGGAGAAGAGGCCATATGTGGCAGGGATGGTTCTGGCACCCTTCCAGGACCCCAAACCTAGACTTAAGCAGTGATCAAGACTAGTGAGAAGAAACTAGGTCAACATGTTTGTCTTTTCATCTAGCTCTGTTTTTCTTGTGCTTGTGCAGTAGCGATGAGTTTGTCTCAGAATAAAGAATGAGTGTTTTGTTTGCATTAATTAGTATATCATGGTTAAGTGATCTGTAAAATCCACATTGCTGAGATCAAAGTTGAAGGAAAATGCATGGATTAACTACCTGGGAGTCAGAATAGCCCTGAGCAAGTCCTGGGAGCCTACAGCAAGACTTAGGTGCTTGTGATGAAGAAGGAAGAGAGCTTGTGTTGATGAGATTCCAGTGTAACCCTAACCCAGGGTACTAGGAGCTGTCTGACCCTGTATGAGAAGCTTCCAGACAAGGAGAACTCTTGATAATGTAATGCTACCCATTGAACTTCTAGGTTGTGGGAGTGAAGAGTTTTCAGAACAAAACACAAAGGGCAGCTACTTGATGCTGGTTCCTCTAGCCCAGCTGCAAGAGATGCTTTTGTGTGAAACGTTTCATTTAGGTATTCCTAGATCCAAAAAATTCCAAAGGCATAATTTAAATCTGAAGAAATGAAGGCTGCAAGAAATCAGGATAATGGGAAAAGAATTTGGGAGTTACTGACTTGATCTGCTTAATGTCTGCCACCTTGAAGAATGAGCAGCCCCAGCTTGGTTCATGTGATTGCCAGGGTGAGAGAACGAGAATTAGAACCCTGAGTGAATTTAAAAACCTGAGCTCCTAGTGTTCACTCAAAAAGGGAGGAGTAGGAAAACCATTTCATTCTGTCTTCAGCCTCAGAGCTTATGACACACAGAGGGGACAGTTCCTTTCTCTGATGGAACCTGACTTCTGGTAAGAAACTGGAGCATCAGATTGTTTTGGATGTATTTCTGTTCCTGCACAGGAGTAATTAACAACACCAGGTTCCAGTAAACTGCTTCCACTCACATAACAGTTCCCCCAGCACTGTGAGAGTATTTATGGACTTATGACCCCCAGCACCACTAGCCCGTTCCAGCAGTCCATAGATATCAATGTTGTTTTGCATCTGTAGCTAATGGTGTGGAATAAGAAAGATGTAAAGCAGAAGTTCAGGGTGAGGCAAGCCTGTAACATACTGCTTTGGTTTGCATGTTGGTGAGAGAGCTGTACTGGGAGCTGAAGAATAGCAGAGGGTTGCCCCTCAGGTAATTTAGGCAGCATTTTTTCCTTTAGTCTAGCTGAATGCTGCGGTGAAATTTATGAGCTATTAAACAACTTATGTTTTTCCTTAGTAAGATATGTGGATATCTAAATATCTCTTGAGAATAAGGAAACCAAGAAGTACATTAAGAACTGTCAGTGAAGGTTTTTAATCCTCCGTTGTGTTGAGACCTAGGACATTAGCGGGAATACTATAAGGCAACATTGTTCCGATCAAGAAAAATAGCTCTAGTTTCCCTAATGAATTCTAAAAGTACTTTAAATTCCACATAATAACTAATGTGCATTAATCTTGATCCCTGCAAGTCTTTAATGGCTGCTAAACAGCAGTGTATATCTTCAATTAAAATGCCAGCTTGAAGCATGTTCTAAAATGTTGGTAGAGAAGCAGTGCTGCTTCTTAATGGAGGGGGGGAAATCTAGGAATCAAAATGGGTAAATATTCCCATTTCCAAGTAGTTTATTAATCACTTGAACTCTTAATAGGTTCTTCCATTTGGAAGATATTTGGATATTTTAGAAAACTTGAACTTGCTTCAGAAGACTGTTGTATCAAGCCAGTTGTGGACATCTGTCCCTGCGTTGTTGTCAGCCATGCATCTGGGAAGCAGAATAGGGATGTTTAAATTCCCCATACTGCAGCATCAAATGTACCATAGCAGCAAACGTGTCCTTTACTGTGTGACCAAGCATATTGCCACTGCATTGCACAGAAGAGATCCCTGTTAGCTGAGGGAAATGTCTCCTGTTCAGAGCCTCCTTTTGCTGTTTCTCATACTACCACTGTGGCTTGAGTACACCTTTAGCTATCCCAGTAAATATTTACTGGAAAATACCATTGAATACATGACAGTGTACGTTTTGCCAGTTGGCAGTGAAATAACCCATCAGACAAACCCATCACAGTAAATGTTCTTGCGAAGTATGTTCCTGCTAGGTAAAGAATATGTAAAGCTTGCAGATTAACAGAAAAAATGTGTGTCTCAGCTGATGTTGCTGTTTGCTTCAGACCACTGAATGGTAGTACCAGAAAGTTTTTAGTGTCCCAGGTGTTAGCAAGAGTGGATAAACAGCATCTGTGCAGTGGGGCCAGAACTGCCTGCAAGATCTTGGTGTGTGGCTGGGCTTCCTCCTTGCCCCTGAGAGTTAGCTGTGCAGGCTGAGAAGGAGACGGGGTATCTGAGTGACTTAGCTGTGAAATGTGTTCTGGCAGTCTGGGAGAGGGCCTGTAAAGTGAATTTATTCCTAAAGTCAAACAGAGAAGTGTCTCATCCCCTGCCTGGCATTTCAGACCCTGATCCTGTCCCTTCTTTGGGCTGGCTATCTCGTTCTCACATAGCAATTAGAAAGAGAACTGCAGTCTCAGTTTTTGTTACATGTTTGAAGTGCCGTGGCTATCTAGTCATTTGGTGCCCAGAGAAGCACCTTTTCACATTTCCCTCTTGTGCACATTCATATATCCAGGTAAATTGATAATTGTACTTTATCAGAACCTATGGCCAATACCATTACATGGATAAGACCAGGCTGTCATGGTTTAACTCCAGACACTTAGAACCATACAGCCACTCACTTGCTTCCCTCTGCCCTGTGTGGCAGAGAACCAGTAAAAAAGTAAATCTATGGCTTGAGATAAGAACAGTTTAATAATTGAAACAAAATAAAATATTATAATAGCATCATAATAATTGTAATGAGAAGGAGATAGGTTTAATTTCTCTAAGGGAAGCAAGTGATGCACAATACAACTGCTCACCACCTTGCTGCTTCTCCCTCAGCAGCAAGCAGTCTCTCCTGTCCAATGACCNAATTGATAATTGTACTTTATCAGAACCTATGGCCAATACCATTACATGGATAAGACCAGGCTGTCATGGTTTAACTCCAGACACTTAGAACCATACAGCCACTCACTTGCTTCCCCCTGCCCTGTGTGGCAGAGAACCAGTAAAAAAGTAAATCTATGGCTTGAGATAANTGGAATATCCCTTTGGCCAGTTCAGGTCAGCTGTCCTGGCCGTGCTCCCTCCCAGGTCCTTGTGCAGCTCCTCACTGGCAGAGCACTGAAAAGAGGAGCTGAGCCATCAGTGTGTCGTCAACATCAGTCTGATACTGAATTCAAAACATCACACCGTACTGGCTATTGGAAAGAAAATTAAGTCTCCGGGACACAGATTCAGTATCTGCCTTTTATTCTGGACTGATAAAACATAATGAGCTGTTTCTCCTTCAGATGCCTTCTTCATTAGTGGTATGAGGCAGACTACAGCTGAATAATACCTTGAACCTGGGTTTTGGACAGCACCATCATAAAAAATTGCAGCTTTGCACCAGAAAGTACAGATCAAGTATAAACTGCCTTTCTAGTTCAAATTTATTCCAGAAATATCAACAGAAAAAATTGTAGAGCAGACTGTAGAGGGGATCAATACTGTGAGCCAGGAGAGCTGCGATCTGCTGCACTGGGTCGTTTGTCACATCATAGCTGGCGTGAGAACAACAGGTATGGGGAATTCTCAGCGGTGTGATTCCATTTGGCATATAGGCTGGGGGTTGGCACATGCCTTTTGATCCAGATTGAATTTGTGATACTCGCTGACCCAGTATGGTAGAGATCCAAATTTAATGAATGCAGACCCACTTTTTAGGGAGTTTGTTGGAATTGCACAGTAAAAGAAAGATGGGTGGCGTTCTGTTTCAAATGTATTGCATGTATTTTTATGCTGTATATATCGCTTATGCTAACCTTATAAAACTCCTGTAAAAGTCACATGGTTCTGGCAGATATTCTTACAACCTCAGTTCAGATTTTTCTTATTTGTAAACCAAGCCTTGGCACTACTTTGCTCTGTTTCTAATGGAAACCTAGCAGTTTCTAGACCAAGTTTCTAACAAATGTTTGAAAATTTCTTTTAGCAAGAAGTGACCTCCTGCCTTGCTGTAATTTCATTTTGTAACTTACTAGCTTTTCTAAAACATCCTGTAGCAAAATGGACTGTCCAAAGCCAAGTGTTGATTTTCTAATGCTGATAAATTATTTTCTATGTTCTCTGTAGCTTTGTATTATAATGCAGTTGTGTCTTCAAAACAGTCTTCCAAAACCTGTTTTAATGCATGAAAAAATATTTATTTTGTACAATTTCAACTAGTAAATAAAGAAAAATCTAAGTTGTCGGGGCTAGGAATTTGGGGAAGGAAGAAATGAGGAGTGCCAAAATAATAATATGTCTTGCCATTGGGATAAAGAAGTAAGTAGTAGAGAGATGTAATATTGCAGGAAGATGTTGTTTGATACAAAGAACAAATCTTGCAGCCTGTTGCTAGATGAAGCAATGTCAGTCCCAGGTGTAACCCTCAGCCTCACAACAACTCCAATTCCCCAGCTGTTGTGCAGGAAGTGCTCACTGGAACCTGACTACAAAGACAGTGGACAACTGGCTTACCAGACTGTGAAGCAGGCAGCAGAGTCAATAAACTGGGGATTATCCAGTTCAATTACATGGCAATATGAGGAGGATGAAGGTCTGACTAATTTTGGCAGGAGTGAGCTAGTGCATTTCATGAAAGAATGTACCTGTGTGGAAAGTGGGTGTGTATTTTGGCCCATAGAGCACAATATTTTAAAGGAATTTGAAGTCTGGTTTCTGTGCCTCAGTGGAGATGACAGTACTACCAGTATCCACAGAGAGTCAATGATGTGTTTTGTCTTGTTTTCAATATTTTGTGATGAAACAGAGATGTTCTTAGTTAATATTCTTGTGAGCAAAGCAGTGAATGAACATCCCAGAAGGATGTTTGGTTTAGTTATTTGTAATTTAATCTCAATTATTTATTGAAAACAAGGACAAAGTGAGAGAAGAGTTAGTAAAAATCAGAGTTGAAGGCTTTGACAAAATCATCTTTCAGTATAACTTGGTGTAGTCCATAACACACAGATTAAGATAATCTGTGGATATCTAATTTTAAAAGCCACCATATACCAAGTCTTACTTCCAACCTCCTTGGTTAGCATAGTCAGTGTGTTATCAGCTAAATTTCATCTTAACAGTTTAAGAAGCCAAATAAGAAGAGTGTTATCAGTGCTTTGTGAGTGATGCTGGCAAATCCAGTCAGGACTCCAAGAATTACTTTGCAGTGCTGGGGGTCTTCAAACTGGAGTTGCTTCTCCATTATATTGGCACAGGGGTACCTCCACATACACGTTGTGCTCCTGTGAGAAAAATGAAGGCAGTTTGACTTCTCAGATAAATCAGATGATGCTTCTTTTCCAACTTCTTGTTTTGATGTATGGTTTTGGATTTTCTAAATTGCCCATATATCTTACTGTTTTTGCCCACTTTTAATCTTATTTTTTTATTGCATACAACCATTCTTCAAAACAATGACTTACATTTAGATCTCTAATGAGGACATTATTCTTCATCACTGTCTGAGACTCTTGCCTTCCTATAACAGAAATTAGTTTGAGGAATTAAGTTGTTATTAAACTTTCCCCTTGCTCTGAGTATTAGGAAAACACAGGCTCATCAATGGGACAGTTTTAGCAAAATTTAAAAATTATCCTTGTTAAATCCAGAAATTACTACAGTGTGTTATTTTAAATTTTCTATGACTTCCTGACTTAAAATATTCTCAATTTAGACATACATGGAGTGTTTAGTTCACAGAACTATCTATAAAGCTGTTGTAGGATGGTTTTCAGCTTCCAGAATAGTTTCTCACCATTGGAATTGTGCACAGGTGTGCTAAATTTTAAAGCAGAAAGGCACTGAGGCTGTAAAGAATTTAATTAGCTCTCACTTTACTGTTGTGTTAGTTAAAATACTCTTTGGAGCTGTCAGTTGGAATTGGTGGGTGCCTGGAAGAGGTTTTTGTGAGGAGCGTTGAAAGCACGCTGTTCCTCCAACTGCAGGGGCTCTCTCTGCACCCCAAGGCTGTGCAAGGAGCATTCTCAGTGCATTTTTCTGCATATTAGAATTCTGGATCATCCTGTAATGCTGCAGACAGCATTGGATGGATTCTTGAGGAAATATATGAGGTGTCTGGCATTTGTTCCTGCAGCACTAAATAGTGTCCTGTTTGTCCCAGCAGGAGCGTAAAGTGAAAGCACACACTGCAGCTTGCCAGTACTGCTGGGGTGGTGCTGTTTGCTGCTCCCACGGCTCTGTGCCTGGCAGCACGCTGTGCTGCTGCCAGGGGGGAGCACCAGGACACAGAATCCAGTGTTCCTGCACAGATGTACGAGGGAAATTGCCAGAGGGCAGACACCTGAGTTACAGGCAGGCTGTGGACAATTGCTCACTCTTGTATCAAGTGTACATAAAAGGGCACAGAATCAGAGTGGTTCGGCTTGGAAGGGACCTTAAAGATATTGCCATGTATCCCATGTTAAATAAACATAACCACAAAACTTGGAACATCTCTCTGAAAATTCAACCATCTTGTCTGTCTGTCTCATGTAACATATTAATGCTCACAACATTGATTTTCAGTTTGTGTGTTCTCAGAGCTCAAGGCATTGAAGCTTGTTAGCCAAGTACTGGGCTAGCATCTTCAGAATGGGTTGAAGAAGAGTTTTACTGGATAACCAGCCCTAATTCTTCATAACTGAAGAATATTGCCAGGGAACTAGTTTATCTGAATACTAGTTTATTTTGTTCCCGTAGTCAAATTCCTGTGGAAGGAAGTCAAATTCTAGTTGCGTTACCAAATGCTACATCACCTTCTTTCCATTGTGGAAGGAGTTTACAGAAAGCTATGGTCTAGGTGTGTATGGAAACCAGGACAGACCTTCCACATAGAGCTTCAGAGGCATGCCAGGAGCAGCGTAGGTTGTGTTGCAGGACTGTGATGATGTTGGAAGGCACCACGCAGTTTCAAAATGCCCTTTCCAAACCCCTGCCTTACAAACTACTTATGGCTGCTGTGTGAGTGTTCTCATTAGGGAGAAACTTGGCTGTATTTGGTAGCAAATTGAAGTCTTAATTTGTAATGTCAATGCTGTAAGGTGATGGCTTATTAGAGACTGAACACATTTAGTCTGCAGACTATGCTTTTTTACTGTACTGATTTTAGAAGCTATTGAAAAAAGTCAGGTCGACTTGCAAAAAATTAGAGGTTTACTCATTGTCAGAATAGTGATGGGGATTGTGGGTATTTGGAGTTTAAAGGATATGTGAGCATGTATTTAAATGCTTTCTGTAGTTTTCATTTACAAGTTAGCATAAGGTTTGGAAAAGATTTAAGTTTGCTTTGTTTAAAGCAAGGGTTACGTTGCCCTTTGAGTTCCTTTGCTAATTAGATGTTTCTATTTTAATGTAGCACTGTATTTCTTAAAGGGGTGCCATTGGGATGCAAAACAAACCAGAGACAATCTGCTTTTCAGTTAAGAAAATAAGAGAATTTTTCCAACATTATTTTCAGCCAATTATAAATTAAGGCCTTAAGATAATAGAACCAAGAAATACTGGACTTCTTGCACTTTGTTCCCTGTGGCTGTCTTAGTGAACTAAATTTAAAGTGAATTCATAAGAGTGCAGTTTTCATTTGACCTGTACATCGTAATCAGATTTTAGTGGTCATTTTAACTGATCAAGAGCTAAATAAATTTTCATTTTCAGTAAATTTTTCTGTGCTATTTTTATAGGCATACATCTTGTGCTATTGCAACTTTGTAAACCCATCTCTTCATGTGGAGTATCACTATTTCTCATTAGCATTCTGTAGATGAAATTTTCCTAAAAATTGTTTTTATATGTATACAATTACAAATGTTTTTTTCTTTTCATTTTTAATATCATTGAGAATTACACTTATAGTTTATTTAATTCTCTTGACAATTCAATTAAATATGTAAGATTTTATGAAATTTAGTTTTCTTTTGAAGGGATTTTTCCAGCTCGTGAACTGGTGGCCTCCTAGTATTACAAAGGAAAAATGCTTAATGCAAAGGAAAAGGAAATCTGGATTGTATAAGTTTTTTCACAGAATTGTCAGATATTTAAAGTTGTGTATTCAGTGTTTTGGCAGTTGTTCATGTGTGAGGTTAAAGATACTCAGTTATTATCTACGTGTTTGGCTTTTAATAGCAGTTGAGCAAAATTCGTTATAAAAATGCAAATCAGGCTAATGGAAGCTTGCAACACTGCTGAATCATTTTCTCCAAATAGTAAGAAGGAATCCTCTATGAGCTTAACTTTTCCACTCAAAAGTGCTACACACTATGGCTCTGAAACTGGAAATGACAAAGAATGGGCACAAAACAGTGAGGAAAATATACATTTTATATCGTTTGTTATGTTAATAGATATGCCACCATGGGGATGCTTTTTCTCTGAAGGTAGAAATTGTTAGCAGAATATTCTCTCTCCTTTCTGCATTAGCAAAGAAAAAATGCGGCTCTGTGTTCCTGATGTCCTTCCTCCATACTTCTATCAGGGGTAGCTTTTTATTTGATATCATAATATTAATTTAAATGTTCTTTTAATACCTGTGAAACTGCAGTTTACAGTACACAAATACTGAAAAATTTTATATCACAATAAAAAAAAATGCTAACATTCAGGAGAGATTTTGTTTTTCTATGGAGAGCTAATACTTAGCTGTGTTTTCTTTTTTGTTTTTCTCACTATTTTTTCCTTCCCATGAATGACTAATGTTTCATGTCAAGATTGAACAGAGCTGTCATTCTAGTCTTGCTGAAATAACAAGAACTGACAAAACAGATAATGGTCAGGCTTTTGGGTTTCCAAAGATACTGTTTAATACAACTGAATGAGGGATGAAATATGGGAGAGGCATCCATTATGGTTTCTGGAAAGACTTTTTGTAGGCTGGAACTTCATTCTGTAATTAATTAGTCACACTAAGTATTTCAGAACCTCACTGAAATCTAGTTGCTGTGAAGTACACTGAAATTTAAAAAGTTACTTTCTTTGCTAGTCTTTGCTGTAATTATTTAGTAAATTAACTGTTCTGCACGTTCAAGAAATAATGAACTGGCAGTGAGGTATTATTTCAGTGAGCTGTTATTTCTTGTATTTCTTCATAGACCCTTGTTTTCTTTTCTATGAGATCTATGCTATTGATTTGTTTTACATCCTAGTAAACTTACAGTATTTGGGCTGGCTCTAAAAGCCTGCTTGTCCTGACACATCCTCTAATACAGTATCTACAGTTGTATGTACATGTTTCATATGTGTAAATGACAACTGTCAGATTGCTAATTTCATTTTTCAGTGGGCAAATACCATCAGATTCCGTGGATGCAGCCTTACAAACAGATGAATATGAATATTTTCAGCTGCAAGCATTGTGGTATAGATTCCTTTCATGACTTTATCTCTCAGTTCACACCCACTGTGTACTTCTTATCTACTACTTGTTAAAGATGCACTGCTGGTTTCTTCTTTTGCTGAGTAAGACTCTTTCAGGTTTCTTTAATTCCCAATTAGCTTTTCTTTGCTAATAGTATCATTAATGCCTTAAATAGCGCTGTAGCTCTGAAGGCTGAAATCATCACGAAGTCAGGTATTGCTAAGGCTCCATACATTTGTATAGCTTTTAATGAAAATGTGCTGAGATTTCTTCCAACTGGGCATTCTAAGCAGGGGAGCTTCCTTGTCCAAACTGCATGCTAATAGAGGCTGTGTGGAAATAATCACTGTTATGCCTGAGAAACTGCTTTTTATTGTGAATTAGGCTACATTTAGTGTCCTGAAACTCCTTCAGCAAACCACATTTGAGTTTCAGTAGCAAAGTATTCAGGTAACATGTTCACTTCATCTTATTTTTCCTTGTTAGGGATTTAGAGCCCAGAGTGTATCCCAGGGTTTCAGCCTTGCCACCCAGGAATATTACTTCTACCACTCTATGCTGAACAGCAAAACCCACCTGACAGGTAGTGCTCTGTAAAGCAGCAGCAGCAGTCTCTCTTTTTGTCCCACACCTGCAGCAGAAGGGGAAGATGGAACATAGTACTGCTTACTTCCCACCCCTTCTGGCTTCCCACCACACCTTGTCCATCTCCCTGAAAAGCTGAGAAAAGAGCAGGTCAGGTGTCAGTCAACCAGCCCAAAAACCAAGCAGTCTGGGCTAATGAGCATTCCTCTTTCTTGGAAAACAGAAATAAGGGTGTCTATATAAATAAAAGTTGTTTTGAATTTCAGCATTGCTTACAAGCTCACAAGTTTGACTGTTGATCTTTGCCTTTATTTCTTTTGGATATGTATAATTCATGTTAGTATTTATCAAAGGTCTTTCTTTCTTGCTATATGCTATTTGTCTGTGCTCTCAGAAGTAAAAGGATTAACAGCAGTTAAATTACTGCTTTTAGCTAAAATAGATAGATGATTTTATTAGTTTTTCATGACTGCAAGTGGGTGCATTCCCTTGTTAATGAAACCCCACCCAGCAAGGAAAGTTATTTGAGAGATGACTGCCCCTCTACATGTATTTTTCTGCTTGAAATTTGAACATAATTATCCAGAAGGATTTTGAAGGTGTTTCTACATCTCATTATGAATTCTGTGCGATGCAAAAATCTCAACTTTATTTTTGTCTCAGAAGTACACGTCTGATATAAAATTCCCTTTGGCAAGAAAAAGAGATTTTAGGATTCCACAAATCCAAATTCTTTTGCTTATGGCTACATCCCAGTTAAAGCGTTAGATTTTCCTTGGAGATCCTTCAGAGCCAGGAACATGATTCTTTCAGCAGGGTATGGTGCACATCAGTTTCCTGTTTAAACTGGTTCATTCTCCAGAGATGCGAAGAAATGTGTTGTTCAGCCTGGCAGTACTAATCCAAAGAGACACAAAAGGGAAGGATGGGACCCCAGAGTTTGGAAGCATGAAAGTGTAGATGCTGGTGCAGTGAGGTTTGGTTAAGCAGTTAAGAGTTTTATTTTTATTAAAAAACCAGAAACTTGAATATTTCAAAATTGTATAACAACATTTGTATTTTTGGTAATATCTCTTTCACACAATGGCTTTCTTCTTTTGGGATGCAAGAGGAACGTAAATCTACTAATTATTTTCAAACAGTCTCATACTTTCTTCAGAAGAATGGAAGAAACAAATTAACACTACTTTGTTCTTTACACCTACCGCTGACAGTACATAACAGCAATTAAAATATGAATTGTGTGAACTGGCTACTGTTAGTTCATGTAAAAGCAAGTGCTGTACTTTTTGTCTAGGGCTGAAAAAAGATGAGTCCTTTAGCCTCACTTTCTCTCATGTTGAATATGAATATCTCAGTAAGCACTGAGACACCTCCATTCATGGGCCTTGTCTCTGTCTGTCCTTCCAGGGGTCACAAGCGCAAACTGGATGAAGATGACGCTGCCAGTGAATCCAGTAAAGAATCCAGCAATGAAGATGAGGAAGGGAGCAGTTCTGAAGCAGATGAAATGGCAGCAGCACTTGAAGCTGAACTGAACGACTTTATGTGAGATTCATGCAGAAGACAGAATTTGTAATTATATTTTACTTCTCATAAACAGATCGGACTTCAGATGAGTCCCTTATGTCAGTACTCAATGTTTTTCCGAAATGTGTGTGTATATTTTGCAAAGCAACTCAAGAGGTGATACATTATTTTACAAAACAGAAATAGATGTTTTTAAGTTGTTTTACTAAAGGAATATATACTTTTTTAAGCAAAAAAAAGTATTAAATGGGACATGGTGTGCTATGCCAAAGACATGTTAGGAGCTCTGCAGAACCTTCATGTATGGGACAGTGGTACAAAGATTTGTGATTAAACAGACATCAAGTTTCTAAAAATATTGCTGGCTGTGGTTTATGGGTTACAATCTTAAAAGGAAGAGATGAAGGAGATGGAATTGTCTGGGTAGTACAGCAGGAATCTGATGGACTGGTCATCCTTTTCCACAAATAAAGCTATCAAATATAAAAGCATTTTTGAAATAAAAAAGAACTATTTATATTTGTATAGAAACAGAGAATGTGATATGCAAGCTTTGTGAACTCTGCACTTGACCCACCTGTCATTTGCTTGTAAGAGAATACATAGTGGTCAACATTCATGTTTTTAGGTTACTTTGTTGAATAGTTGGGTTCTTTAGAGACATTGTTTAGATTTTTAACTTTCCTTCTCTGTAAGCAGGAATTTAGCACAGCAGACTATGTGGTCCTGTACTGCCGCAAGATGCGTATTCACCCATTCGTGTTGTCTTGGAAAGAACAAGTGCTACTTCAGTCTAGATAGAATATAATTTCTTTGACAAGAGACCTGATGTAAAGTTTTTGTATATTCTATTTCATATTTGACCCACAAAACAGATTTTCTTTCATTTAATAAAGGTTCATTTTGTATGCTTTGTTTCTCTTTCCTGTTCATTTCCTTCCGTCAAACAAGGCACTTTTCTGTATTATCTTTCCTTTATTCTGCATGAAAGTAATGAAAAATATTGAAAGCAGGTGCAAATTTGTAGATTCAGGCAGGTAGCTGAAGGACACAAGAGAAACACTGGCTCAGAAGATTAATAGACTCTAACATCTGACTTCTCTCAGGTGTCTTTGACTGGCCTCTGAAATTACCATAAGAGTTGTTGCTCTGGTATTGAATTTCTGTGGCTAGGACCATGGTTTATTCTCAGTTGTTACCTACTGGAGGTTGAATCCTTTAAGCAATATGTTTGCAAAAGAAGACTCATTAGTTTGTATGTCATGGTTAAAAGGAAGTACATTCTGGTGCAGAAATACTTCATTTTTCCACTTAGCAGTAAAACAGAACATTTCAGTAGAATCTTAGCTGCTTTACAAATAGCACTCTAATTTTAAAGCTTTATAATGACAATAAAAGGAAGACTGAGAAAATACAAGAGCCTTTTCAGATTAATACTGCTTTTCCACTTCAGAATGCAAAGTCAGCGTCCACAGACAAAAATAGTGGATTTTGTGGGAAAATATTCAGTTTCTTGGACATTTACACAGGTACCATACATCTGAATGCTACAGTGCCCTGCCTGTTGTAGCTCTTCATGAAAACAAGCAGGATGTCTCCAAGTGACTTTTCATCATACAACAAAAGAAAAAGACTAATGCTTGTAAAATGGGAAGTCAGAATACTTCCTTTTTTTTCAGCAACCTGAATGCATCATCCCCAGCTACTGAAGGATGACTCGCTGTAATTAAATACTAAAATTCCAGGGTTGTGGGGCGTGTTTTGTGTTTTTTTTAAAACTCCATTTGAAATAATGTGAAATAACATCAGCTTTCTGGGTCACTGTGATGCTGCAAATGATTTGACAGCACAAATTTCAGCAGAGACTTGTTCTGGCTGATGGTCTTTGCCAGTCACGCAGCTCTGGGGCAGCATTTAAGCTCTGAGTGTAAACACAGCCAGCAAGCAAAGCCAGGCTTTGCTGGGTACTGCATCCCTGGCACCACAGCTGCCTCACAGTGCTCATGGGGGGATTCTCTGTGGACAAGCTCTCTGGTGAGAAGGGCTGTATCTTCCTCCCACTGTTACTTTATGGATGATGGCTTAACTGGTGGGAAGGGGTGGTCTGAGCAGGAGTCCTAAAAGCCATCAGCACTCCAGTATCTCTTAACAATCCCTGCCCTCCAGTCCTTGGAGTAGGGGAGACCAAGCACAGGAGGGTTGAGAGCCACCAACTCATTGCTCACTGCCAGAGCAGCCCAGAAGGCATCAAGCCTGCTTTCTGCTGAAAAGAAGCCTCCTGCTCAGTCAGGTGGCTGTGCTGAGTGCACTGGTCACCAGTCTCTGCATAGGTGGGAGAGACAAGTGGGAACTGAAGATTTAATAGATGATAAGTTAAATGTCCATTCTAACCTGCCAGAAAGAAGTCTAGATGTACGAAGTTGTCACTCACTCCCACTAGCTTACACTTTTTTGAAGGTGCAGGAGCATCCTAGGAAAAGCAACAAATGTGCTTCGTGAAATGAGTTTAACTCTTCATTAAGTGACCTAGATATTTTGAGTGAGTTTTCTTGCCCTACATTAGGTAGATACATTAGGTAGCTAGCAAGGACCTGCTGCCAGCAAGGCACTCTGACAACTGAAGTGGAGACCAAATTGCCAGTGAGGATGTTGAACTCACTGGGCAGTACTGGTTTCTGAAAGGGTACCAGGTGTGGAAATGAGCACAGAAAGGGCACCTTGCTTCATCAAGCCTAAGTGTGTACTATCACTGCTGGCTAGGAAAGATGGCTCCTAAGGGCTCATGGTTATTTAAGAACTGGTAGGAGCCATCATTTTGATTTAAAGACCAACAGTTTTACTTTCTTGAGTTGCCCTCACCAGTTCTTAAGAGAATGAGAAAACATCACAGCTCTGATGAGGATCATAGAATAGTTTGGGTTGGAAGAGACCTTTAAAGGTCACATAGTCTATTCTCCCTACAATGAGCAGGGACATCTTTTACTAGACTAAGTTGCTCAGAGCTTGGTCCAACTTGTCCTCAAATGTTTCCAGGGATGGGGATGTAGTGGGACTGGTGATTAAAGCAAAAAGCATCACGTAGTGGCCAAGCTTTTCTCCTTGTGCCTGTGCTGGGGACAGGGGAAGACAAGGAAGCAGTTGCTTAGCACTGAGATGCAAAAAGCTCCAAGCATGCAGACACTTTCACTGTTGGTGTTTGTGCATATGTGAAGCAGGCCTCAAGTTTTCTCAGTGCAAGATAGTAACATATCTGTGAAGGGTGGGAAGTCCAATTTTCCTTCTTGGCACTACTGCTTGTGGAATAGGTGACTGTCTTACAAGTGTGAAAATACACATACACAAACCTGGAGCTGTACCTAAAGATTTCTCAGCTCTGCCTAATTTTACTACAGTGAACATTGCAGCAGGTGACAAGTTGAAGAATAAATACATAGTGGTCTTGTTAAGGAAGGGGATCTCATCATGTAGCTGAAAATTCAGCATGAGAAGGCTCCCAGTTCTCACTACCTGCAGGCAAGCTTTTTATACATTTGTTTTTCCTATCCATTCCCACCTTCTGTTGTCATTTCAGAAGTGTTTGGAGCCCACCACCTGGCTCAGCCTCCTCTTCCTTCCCTCTCACAGGAACAGGAGACAGCAGTATCCAATCCCCCAGGCAGCATCACCTACAGCAGGCATACATACCTGTCCTGATAGGCTGCATATCCCATGCCCCTTCTGCTGTCCTGGCTTTGAGAGAGAGATGACCTGTAGTAACAGCAGTAACAAATAGTACAGATAAGCAAAAATACTGCCTTTTTGTAGGCTAGATGTGAGTGCTTCCATGTGGAAAAACGAACATCTTTCTTCTAGGAATTTATTCCTCAGTGTCATACAGCTCATAACCATAAATGGGAAAAACTTTGCTTCTGGTCTGGCCTCCCATGAAGATCAACTCCATCATTCCCAGCAGCTGTTGAATCATTGTCCCCAAGAACCAGGCCAGCTGCCTTCCTGGATTTCCTCAGGGCTCACATGAATCCTGTTATCCTTCTCCTCCAGGGAAAGAGTAAGTCTGTTGTCATCAATATATGCATGACAGAATGGCTGAGGTGGGAGTGGACCTCTGGAGGTCATCTGGTCTAATCCCCTGCTCAAGCAGGGAGGGTCACCTGTTCATGTCAGTGTCTGGATGTCTCCAAGGATGGAGAGTCCACAGTCTTTGCTCAGTCACCTCACAGTAAAAAGATATTTTTTGTTGGTGGTGGCTTTTTTGGGTTTTTTTAACTTTTCTTTTAGGGGAAGTGGAAAGAAAAAAAGTGAGCACAAGGAGCATGATTGCTGGCTAAGACCGAGGAGGCATAAAGCAGGTGTGGCCCTCACCCCTGAGTTTCTCAAGGAGCTGAAACTTTAGGATGCATGATTGCCAGAAGCTTGTTTTCTTTCAAGTCCAGAACCAGACACTGTACTGGAGAATCTCCTACTACATGTTAATGAGAGCATGAATTTTAATAAATACGTGATGGGTTTTTGAGCCACTTGAACTTTTATTTGGGAACAGGATTTGAGAAGGATGTCAGGCACCTGGAACACGGGATTGCTAGAACTGTGGAGAAACAGACAGGAACTATAAGCCAAGCCCTCTTCTGAGCAAACTCTATTTCTGGTACAGCAAATTATTCCTTTCACTCCTCTCATTCGTCGTGACTTTCTCTTTTTGCTGGAGAGTGGCAGAAATGCCCCATGACCTGATCCCAGGGGAGGGTGGGGCTAGCATAGACCACAAATCCCAGAGGACTCAGATCATTTACTTGGCGAGATGGGGGCTGATTTTGACTCAGATTCTGTCGTGTGCACTTAGCAGAGGGTGGGTTTGATGTGTTTGCAGTACTTGAAGTTACTGACTTGCACAGGCCCTTTTAAACCCCCTGGAGTTCTCATCCCTGCAGGGCTCAAGCCCACAGAGCCTGTGCTGCCACCCCATGAGTCAGAGCTCCCTTGGCAGAAGGTGATTAATTCTCTTTTCTTTCCACACTCCATCCTAACGCTGTTTTCAGAAAAGACAAGGAGCCATATCTGGTAGATGTAAGTATATAATGGCACTTCTAAAGAACTACATCCCAAGATGAACCTGGACCGACTTAGTCATTGGGTGGGTTTAGAGGCATTTTAAAGGTAGAGCAGATGCTAACCTGAAACAACAGAGGTAAAAGTGCATTTTGTTGCCCTATTTGTGGGATGGACAACTGCATCCACACATTCCTTCCATGTGCTGTCCTCTTCTATGGAGCACTCCTCCATGAGTCAGCGCATCTTGCCAGGAGACTGGGAAGCAGAGCAGAGACAGACCTTCCTCCTGAGGCACTGCTGCCATCTTCCTGAGCCAAACTCTCACCAGAGCTGGCAGACAGTAACCGTGTTGCAAAGCCATGGAGGTTTAATAAACGATGACAAAACACCCATCCTTCTCTACGTCTGCTCTTAGAGCAGTGCAGTTCTCCTCTGTCCCTTCTACATCTGCCAGGGGAAGCCTTGGAAAAGTGAATCGCAGTGACAGGTCTCTACTGTCAGTAATCAAGAGGGAGAAACCTTGACCAAAGGCTGTCAGAAGA
>VZTT01064978.1:55979-85882 GCA_013400855.1 Buphagus erythrorhynchus | reverse complement strand
ACCTTTCCTGTCTTCACTCTCCAAAAACCAACCTCCTCCTTCTTTCATTTCCCAGGCAGTGTTAGACTGGTCAGGAGAGAAATCTAGAACTGATAAACAAGATTATCATTGCCCATTTTATAGAAGCACGTGGCTGTTTCTACAGCCAGCCACATTATATTGAGATTCCTCACTTTTGTAACAAAATACATTGTCTAAGAACAGTCATAAAGCAATATTTTCCAGATTCCTTAGTCCCCAGTTTTGGGTCAAAATGGATATGAGTGCCCCATGTTCTGTTTCTTTCTGCAGATAGTTGTTTTCTGAAGAGCAGGTTTTGTACTTCAAAAAAAGCATCAACACATCTTTTCAGAATAGTCCATTCCTAAATTCAGCAGTGTGGTTTATGCAGTCTGAGGGGAGTTTAAGATCTGTCAGAGGTTCAGACAAACCCCTCATCAATCAGGATCTTCTTGACTTTAGTCATCATCTTAGACTCTACATGGAAAAACATGAACTATGTGTTTGGGAACAGCATGTTTATGTATAATAAAATTCTTCTCTCTGCATTCCCACTTGTCTCTTCGGTGTTGCTAGTATTCTCACCTTACCTGTGAAGTTGTGGAGGTATAGCCTAACACCTTCTGATCTTCTCTTATTTAGGCAGACAAAGAATTAATGTGCAGTGAAGACATCCATTTTAAAGTGGTTATTCCTAGGTCTAAAATTAGTGAATTATGTGTCAGAACAGTTTGAGGTGGAGAAAGAGTCTTGAGCTGGAAGGAAAAATTGGAAATAGTTACTGTTTTTTTTTTTTCTGATAAATTCTTTCCTGTTTTCTTGGTATTTGGGAGATGCTGGTGATTTTGACACTCAGATCTTCTCATTTAAGAGTTTAAATCCTTAAAACCATTCTTCCTCTAGGTTCCACATTCTTTTCTCTGCTCTTCACCTTTTCTTCCATAGCAGACTATGTTTGTTTTTACTGTCCTTCCTCACTTTTCCCCCCTTAAGTGAAGATTGTAGTGTCAAATGGAGATTAGAGACAGATCTTACTCTAATATAAAGAAGTTTTGATTATTAAATGTTGCTGAACCCCCAGAGAAAGACTTTGAGAGTAATACTTTTCATGAGTATTAACAGTTCTTTTAGATTTCTTTTGAAAATCCCTGTCTGTATGAAAGAAACTTGCAGTACTACTTCTCTATATGAGTTTCTTCAATACTGGGGAGTTTATTAACAAAGCCTTTACATGTGGACAAGGTCATAAAAGGGTATCTGCAGTGTTTTCTTGTGCAGGTCTCTGTTAATATCCAGCTCTGACATTAGTACCATGATCACTAGAGATGTGCTGGGAGGGCTGGCTGCACTGTGCTTGGTAACCTGTGCATTAAAACTGTGCCATCCTTTCCAGTATTGACTGGATCACACTGAGAAAATATGATTTCAACTAATACAGCTAGAAAGAGAGCTGATAAATTTAAAAATTAAGTTATTTTAAAAAGCTTGAGAAATCAAGAAAGAAACGTGACTGCTAGTAACAGATACAAAAATAAAATTAGGCCAAAGTCACTTGACTATCTGAATTTTAACCACACCATTATATTAATTATATTCCAGTTAATTTCCTATGTAAGATTGCAATAATTTTCCTGAAGTCTTTTGTTGCTTTTTTTTTTTTTAACTGCTTATCTCTGTCTTTTCATGCATGTGTGACCAGACACTCATATTGTTATAAAAAAATAACAGTACTGACTGGCATTATATGTTCAATGTTATGGGTTGTTATATTTCAGGAGTCCAAAACTGACTGACTACCTTAACACCAAAACTTTGAAGGAATCTGAGACCAAATTCCTGCTTAGTCACAATTCTGCCTTTCATATTTTAGATTCTGTGTGGGATAAGACAACGTGCTCCCACTTGCAAAGCAAGGGGTTCAGTTGGAAGAATAAAATCTCAGCTCAGCTGAAAAATTAATTTGTGTTGAAAGGCAGATTTGTGCTCTGCTCTGAGGAGATCAGATCCCTTGGGGTGCCTGTGGCTGCTTGAGCCTCTTTGAAAACATGAGAATCTTTCCCATGCCTTGGAGGAAGTCTGAGAGATGGTTCCTCTTTCCCCCCACAGGTTTTAACATGAAATACAGAGAACTGTGGCCACTAGCTCAGTCACTCTTTTAGTTATATGCCCTGGTTTATGGGATGTGTATTTTCACAATGTGACCCATACAGGGTGCATGTCCTGTGTGCTTCTTTGAAACAAATAATGTGAGAACCTGGCTATTCTGCCTATTCCTTATCTAGATTAGTCAGCAATAGGAAGTAAAGGAAATAAAAATGTAGGGAAAAGTTCCTTCATTCCAAAATGTAAATTTCCTATAGCTTTAGTCTCTGCTGCTCTGCCTCAGCATTCCAAAAATACAGTTCCCTGGCACGGTCTCAGAATAAACCTAGACTTTGCAAGCAGATCCTGACTCCAAACACTGTAATTATTTTGGGGGGACGTTAGCTTCTTCTGCTCATCTAGGTGTAGTTATTTTCTGTTTTCAGGAAGAAAAAATAAATTCCCAATCACAAAAATGGCTATCAGAAGCAATTGGAGTTATTTTCGATTTTTATATATATAATGTCCCAGAGATAATTTCCGAGATTTCTTACTGAAGTTTTATCTCCTGGTAGATTATATCTTGAAAGGTTTTTTTCCTACCTCAGTTTGCCTGTTCTTGATGCCTGCTAAATGCACTCTTTTGCTGTCTCCCTGTGGATGGATCTTGAATTGTGACATTCAGATGATTTTAATTACCTTCAGAAACAGAGACTCTGCCTTGCTTCTGAGTAGTTTTCCCAGTGCCACTTTGCTTCTGAAGATGGTTATCTGGAACTTTGCAGACACACTATGATTTATGCTTATGTCAATTATTTGAACGAATTACAAAATGCCCTTATAATATGTACAAAAATTAATATTACTTAGCGATGAACCAGCCTTAAAGGAGTAATTAACTAAGAGAATTAGCAATTCTATATTGATCTACTTTGCCACTCTATTAAATTACTTGCTAATTCTTATTTTGAGCTTGTGTCTTTATGTCAGGACTGAATAAAAGCCTACTGAGCAGTGTGCCTTTATTATCAATAAAGGTATATTAGCACCACACCTTGCACCTCTGTAGACATTTCCCCCTCCCACAGGTGAGGTGAGGGACACTCATTTTTGGGAGATATTGGCCCTTCAGCAGGTCAAAATGTGAGCTTCATCCTCCAAATCCTTTGGCACCTTTCCTCCTTAGTAGTTGCTATCACAATAAAGGGAAAAACTTCCTTAAATCTCCCACTAAGGGAAAGTTTTCAGAGAAGCCTTCTGTTTCTTAAATGTTCTCTAAGTTTAAATCTCTTTGATAACAACAGATTTACACTATCAGTGTATCTTGTTTTATAACAAAGCGTTTTTATCTAGTTTTTACTTTAGATTCAGCACCTTTGTAAACAGGTTGATGTGCATTAGTCACCATTAGTTGCCTAGAGAAGTTTTATTATAGCGTTAGTAATTACATATTTTAGCAAAAATAGTTTCCAAGGTGGTTGTTGTTTGAATAACGTTATTTTAAAGATTCTAATTAACCGTGATTGCTCAAATTTAAATTGCTCCTGACAACTGAAATTCCTACAGTTCAGGGCAAAGCAGACTACAGAACTTAAAAGGAAGGTTCACCATTCATAAATTCAATATGTGTGAAAGTCTGAGGCAGTGGAAGGAAACTATGTGGAAATAGAAACAAATTCTAAATTATGAAATATATATAGAATAACCAAAAAAGATCAACACTGCCAATCTTATAATAATGTATGATATTGTCACTAGAGATGTATCTGTGTTTAGCATCTATTTGGAATATCCTTCTCCATGGTAGGAAGGCAATGGCAGATGACCAAAACTCATGTATCCTGTCCTCAGGATGTTTTCTTTCTTACAATTTGAGCTGACCACAAGTTCATTGCATGGCTTAGGAACCCAAAAAAATTGCAAGAATCATAAATTGTGTCAAGTGCCAATACTTTGTAATCGTGGAGCGTGCTCTTTTACAATTACTTGAGCAATTAATGAAATTAAAAATTTGCAGTTGAACAGTAGAGATTCCATATTAAACATCTTCAAGTCTTTCAGTTATTTCAAAGTCATCTCAGTTCTGAAAGAGGCTTTGGTATCTATTATTTTCAAGTAATTTTCACCTACAGAATGAGGCTTAGGCAGTCATTTTTATCTGTATCTGTTTGTGGGCTCCATGTCTGACAATAACATCTGAACTGGTTTGCTGATTCAACAGGATTTTGTAGTTATTTTTGAAACTGCCTAAGGCTTTATGAAATTTGGAGCCAGATAATGGGAAAAGAAGCAAAGATGAAGACTGCAGTGTCAGCCTCTGTATCATTAGACAAAAAGAAAAAAAAACTAGTGGGAGAGAACCTACTGGAAAGCATCTATTTATTTTTTTTATCAACTCTAAATCCAGAAGAGATGAGACTTCTTTAATACCAACACTCAAAGAAATGTTACTTTCTGAAGCAAATTGAGTCTACATTTGATTGTTTTCCTCTGGAGAGTTCATCCTTAATGGGAAACTTCCTTGAACTTTGGTTTGTGTTACAGAGGAAATTTTCATGTAAATTGCATGAACTTTAAAATAGAAAATGTAGGGGAAATAGAGCATTTAAAGCAAACTCTTTATTCTGCTTGCCTATTATATTTTTGCATTCTCCTATTTGTTACATGGTTTACATCACAGGAAAAGAAATTTTCTTGGGGAAAGAAAAATCTATTGATATGTAGTGAGCTAATCTATGGCTTAACTGCCATTCGAGTCCTACTAAGATTTTAAAAGTTAATAAAGGTAGAACTTGATGGGCATTGATCATAAGGGTGTTTTTTTCACCCCTCTGGAAAAGGTTACATACAAACCCTTCAGAGTAGTCCATAAATATTGCAAAATACAGGGGCCACATGATCAACACAAAGGAAGTATACCTATAACCTCAAACAATTTTTTTGGGTGTCAAAAGATGCACACAAACTATTTTTATGTATGAAAATACTTATTAGGCAAAATAACTTGAAGCAGTGGAATAATTGGCATGTATTCAAATTGTGGTTAATTGAATTCTTCGTCTGTGGCTTAGAGAGCCACATGGGGTCCAGATTCTGCACAGAGGAAGCAATTTTCATTAACGGGATATAATTTAGAATGAGAAAACATATACACTCTGCCTGCAACACAGTTAATAATTAATATGGAATAAATACATAGACATACACTGAGTTACCATATTTCTACCTGTCACTCTGTAGAGTTTCAGCAACCATTTGCATGCTAAGTAAGTGTATTTATTCAGAGAGATGACACTGTAACACTGCCTTCAGAAGTGGAAGACCTTTATGTCACAGCATCGGAAATGAGTCATCCTTGTTTTTAAAATGGCAAAGTGAGATCAGAATGGTGATTTGATCTCATGTCTCCTTACATCTGAGAACTCTGCTGGTTTCTGAGCTGACACTGTACAGTTAAAAAGCTCGTAACCAATTCCAAAACTGACCATTATTTTTGAGGCTGCTCAGTTTTCCTGAATCAGATTAAATTTAAAACCTCTCAGGAAAGAATATTTTTTCTGTTTTGCATTCTGATGGTCTCTAGCATTTATTATTTGGTCTCTCACATATGCTGTTAATATAGGGATGTGTCTGCATGCAAAAAGCCAACTATTTGAAGGACTGAGAAGGATATCAGTGAAGGGAATGGCTGACTGAAAACCAGCAGCACCACAGTGTTCAGTCTCTGTCAGTGGCTTGCTGCATCACTTTAAGCCAGCTGAGTTCCACCTAATCTCAAAAAAAAAAAGTTAAAGCTATTTGGGATAAGAAATTCTGTAAATCACGATCTCAGAATGTGCTTGTGCCCATATCAACACACAATGTGCTGGTACAAAGCCTGACCATGGTCTTTTTCTCTGGAAAGGTATAAATGGAATTTTAAGTCCAGTAGCTTTTGAGACAGTGCCTTTGCATGCACACAATTTTTGACTTCAACAAAACAGAAAAATGTTCCTTAAATATTCCCTTGAATCAAAGCTCAAAACTCCAAATCTCTTGCAAGGATTTCTTAGCATTTCATCTGAACCAATTCAGTGCAATGACAGCACTCCTGAATATTTGCCATATTTCTGCCATATTTATTTTATGAAACACAATGATATTTAGTATTACTGAATTGTAGGACCAGACTTCATATTTCCTTCTCTATTTGACAACAGGTGGTAACAATATTGGCAAACATGTCTGTGTTGGACCAGTGTGCTTCAGAAATCATTCAAGGAAATGGTATGTATTTCAGCTGAATTATGTTATTTATTTATTTCTGGACAGTCTGAGTAGATGGGAATGTAGTACTTATAAGGTAAAGGAGAAAGGCTTCACTAATAAAGCTTCATTTTGCATCCTATCTCTGCTGGATATTGCACATTGCTGCAGGGTGCAAAATGAGTCCTGGGGATGGTTCTGCATAACTGAAATAAAATGCCACTGTTTTAGGAAACTTTGCATTTGTGACTTTGCATTTGTGACCACGTTGCTGGTGTTCTGTGTGTGTGACTTACTCCCAGATGCAAAGCAAACTAGTAAAAAGTGTTTCAGCAATGGTAATACAGGTAAAATTGTGGTAAGATGTAAATGTCTTATTAATACACCTCCCAGGCTGAGTAATATAATAAGACGAGTCCCTTCGGGGGTTTTTTTTTTTTTTTTTTTTTTTTTTTTTTTTTTTTTTTTTTTGGTGGGAAACATTAAATTACAGTGAAAATTCACATTTATTGCTTTGCCATGCCAAGGAGGCCTAACTCACAATGACACCAAGTAAAATTTGTGTACACACTCTGTCCTAGAATTTCACAAGAAGCATTTGCCCCCTGGCTTTTAAGAGGACCCATCCTGTGTGAAAAATCCTTTTTGTGTCTGCCTAATGTTATAATAAGCAGGTGCCACATTCTGAGAATGGTCTTTGAATGCTGGAGAATTTAGGTACTTTCTTCTCAACTCTGACTTTTTTGTATGTTGATTGATTATTATCTAGCTGCGTGGTTCTGATGATAATTCTCTGAATTATTTATGCAAATGTACTAACAGTTAAAATCCTCTGATGCTACCTGATGTAATCTGAATGCCTAATAGCATATGGAGTCTAATAGCACATAATTGTCTTTACACTTAAAATAATCTAGAAAAGAAAAATCTTTTTTTGTGGTGCTACAAGAAGAATATCAACTCCTACAAGCAACAGTAAATTAATGAAGCCACTTCAACATGGATGACATTGTCTCTTCTGGAGTGAAGAGTTAGTCATACAGTAAACTTCAAGAAATAGTATTTCATAATTTCCTTCATTAAAGGATTCCTCATTCTAAAATACCCTTAACCAGTTTGAGAAGGAAACTTTTAAAGGCTTGCTTAAAAATATGTAAACAAACAAAAAAACATTATTTGAGAGTGAAACTTCATTTAGGCACCTCAAATATGTCACTACAGGTTTTTCAGGTAGTGATTACCTTTCAGGTAAATTTAGAAGCAAATAAGGAATTACATTTGGTTGACTGAAATTTGTGAAATTCAGAACACCACCTTTTAGAGGAGGAAAGAGTCAGTGCATTTTATACTTCCAGAAGTTCTGTAGTTTCCTGGTGAAGACAAAGTTATGCATAGATCAGATGTGCCTGGGTGCTGATGTCAAAATTGCAGCCTACATTGATGTATTCTCCATGCCCTTCTTGGGCAGTGGCTGGTCTGTATTAAAGCAGTTTTCCTTTTCCCTTTGCTTTTTTTGCACTGAGGTTTTTTATTTTGTTTATTTGTTTTTTTGTTTTTTTTTCTTTGTTTTGTTTTTTTTTTTTTTTTTTGTTTTGTTTTTTTTTTTGTTTTTTTTTTTTTTTTTTGTTTTGTTGTTGTTGTTGTTGTTGTTGGAAAGTGGGTAACCACGGGTTTTTTATCCTTCTAGGCGTTCAGCTCTTAATGGAGATGCTCTCTGAGAAGTGCTCCTCGGGAAGTGCAGCAGAGGCTGCAGCCTGTGAGCGAGTGCAGCAGAAATCTGCAGTGACCCTGGCCAGGCTCAGCAGGGACCCGGAGGTGGCAGAGGCAGCTGTGAAGCTCAGCTGTAAGGATGTGTCCCCTGCCTGGGAAACAGGGAGGAGCTGCCACTCTGGGAGAAGCTCTTCTTAATTTTTAGCCTCACTTGGTAAACTTTATGGGAGATATTCCCTCTGGAGTCTGCCCAGAGGATGAGTGAGGGGATGGGTGGGTGAATGGATGGATGGATGATGGATGGATGATGGACGGATGATGGACGATGGATGGACGATGGATGGACGATGGATGGACGATGGATGGACG
The DNA here is from genome assembly GCA_013400855.1 of Buphagus erythrorhynchus. Taxonomy (NCBI): domain Eukaryota; kingdom Metazoa; phylum Chordata; class Aves; order Passeriformes; family Sturnidae; genus Buphagus; species Buphagus erythrorhynchus. The sequence goes on along the minus strand of VZTT01064978.1, from coordinate 77,476 downwards.
ATGGATGGACGATGGATGGACGATGGATGGACGATGGATGGACGATGGATGGACGATGGATGGACGATGGATGGACGATGGATGGACGATGGATGGACGATGGATGGACGATGGATGGACGATGGATGGACGATGGATGGACGATGGATGGACGATGGATGGACGATGGATGGACGATGGATGGACGATGGATGGACGATGGATGGACGATGGATGGACGATGGATGGACGATGGATGGACGATGGATGGACGATGGATGGACGATGGATGGACGATGGATGGACGATGGATGGACGATGGATGGACGATGGATGGACGATGGATGGACGATGGATGGACGATGGATGGACGATGGATGGACGATGGATGGACGATGGATGGACGATGGATGGACGATGGATGGACGATGGATGGACGATGGATGGACGATGGATGGACGATGGATGGACGATGGATGGACGATGGATGGACGATGGATGGACGATGGATGGACGATGGATGGACGATGGATGGACGATGGATGGACGATGGATGGACGATGGATGGACGATGGATGGACGATGGATGGATGGATGATGGATGGATGGGGGATGGATGGATGGATGGGTGGATGGATGGATAGATGGATGGATGGATGGATGGATAAATGAACCTCTGGCTCGTTTCCCAGAGGAACCTGAGGTGCAGCATCCACTGGACCTGTATCTGTGCCAGCTGCCCCTGCTGCCCCCTCCATCCCTCCATGGAATCCCTCTGCAGGATCTGCCAGGGCTCACAGCACTGGGACCCCTGCAGGTCCAGACGTGATGGATCCCACGGGAGGGAATGTGTCCTTTGGGGAGGAGCTTCTTAAGGGTGTGTGGGAGGATTGGTAGGGAAGAAATGGAGGTCACAGTTTCCACTCCGAAGCTGCAGCAGCAAGTAAACCCAATTTATTTGTTTATGCTTTACAACTATTAATTATGAGTGCTCTGAACTGCATAGCTCCATGGAAAGTCCCTTAAGTGTTTGCATATCATCTTTGCATTAGAGATCATATCTACTAAAAAAAAAGATAAATGTGATGCATCTAAAAAATATCACAAAATAAGAAGTTGTTTTTCTAAATTATTTCTCCTGACACTCTTTTGTGCACTCAGGTATTCCTCGCCTGATTAAACTTTGCAGATCACCAACAGAAAGAAATAACAGTGATTCTGTTTTAGTGGCATGTCTGGTATGTACATTTTTATTTTCCTTTCATGCTTATACTGGAAAATTAAGGAAAAAACATCCCTTTAGATTTCAAAATGCATAAGTATTGCAGTAATGCTTTAAATTCATGTCAGGGTCTCCTGCTTTTCCCCTTAAGCATAATCCTGTACACTGTCAATTATTCATCCTCGGATTGAAGATTTAAGCACATAAGGAAAAATGGCTTCATCTTCACATTCCAGAAATTTTCCTTGGAACACTTTGGAATTTAGGGATTCATTAATTCCTAAATTCCATTCTGTGATGGTTCTATGTTTGTTGAAATTAGCCTTGAGTCATGGGGGTAGCAGCCCTTTATCTGCACTCACACATATATACGAAAATATTTACGTAGAGTATCCAAAAAGGGGAAAAGATATTTCTAGCTTCAACTCCAACCCAATTTTTTGTTCTATTTGCATCACCAAGACAATGTAGTGCCCAGAAAGGAGTGGGCAACAGAAGCTTTACACTTTCTCTGCTCAGGAGAAAGATCCCATCTGCTGGCCCTGCACTGCATGGACTGTGAGCCAAGTGCCAGAGCTGAGTGATTGCACCCAGCACTCTGTGAAAGAGCTCTGGGGACAGGGGACATCTGGGCTTGGGGCACAAGCTCTGCTGAATGGAGACTGGAGAATGTTGTTTGTCAGTGCTTTATGATATTAGTGCTATTTTAAGTGTAAAAGTACAGCTTGGTAATTACAGCTCGTTCATTTAAGCAAGTCTTACTCAGGATGAAGAAAGTAAAATGTGGGTGTAGGAAATGCTGTGATTATTCTTTCTAGATGCCAAGAAGACTCGTTAATCTTGTGTGGTTAGGGCAGAGACCACAGGGCAATGGCAGCAAACCAGACTGTGTTTTTTCTGTCTCACTGAAATTGTTGCTGCACATTCCTTGAATCCATGCCTATTGCTTGAGGCGTTACCTACCTCCCTGTCTCAGAGATTCTGCTCCTCCTGGTATTTTGGTTAACTGTCTGAAGATGTTTTCTGAGAAAAAGGTGGCAAAAATATTGTCCTTGAGGCATAAACTGCTTCAGGCTCTGATGGGATTGTTACTGGTGTCTGAGGGCTTGCACTGTGCTTGGACCTGCTGCTCAGGTCCAAAGGTAACGTGCCCCAAAATAATTGTCATTTAATAACTCTGTGTGAGGGAAGATTCACCTGACAGATGAAGACAGTAAGGAAAGATTGCCCAGGTGGCAGAATTCTTAGACTGCACAGTTCAGTTTGGAGTTCTGGCTGTTATTTGGATGTGGTTATAATGAATTCCTGCACTGAGGACTTTGCCAAACCTGCCTGCATTGCAATGATGCTGTTTTGTTTTCCCAGGCAGCCTTGAGGAGACTGGCAGTTATGAATCCTGATGGCCTGGAAGATTCAGATTTTCAGCAGCTGGTAAAGCCCAGACTTGTGGATTCTTTTCTGCTATGCACAAACATGGAAGAGAGCTTTGTGTAAATGGGAGCCAAAAACCTTTGAACAATAGTGAAGACGATAGGTATACAGTAAAAAACATGTGTACAACTTTATTTTGGTTTAGTCCTATTGTTATTTATGACTTATTTATTCTAAACCCATGAACATGTGGTTTGTCAGAGCAAAGGTACAGAATGAGAAAATTTGTTACTGTGGTTTGCAAAGGTAATTTTTAATTTTATTTTCCTGCCAAGACACACAAGACCTTATCATTGCCATCTAACAAAATGCTTTGTTTAATATAGTTTAATTAAGGTAATGAAGCCAATAATTTGTTGCTCTGATGTTAAATGCTTCTAATGATGTTTTTTCACTGATATTTTTCTATAGTTAGGATGTTGTAGGGTTTTTTAATAAATATTTTAGCCTCATCTGTACTAGGAGAAAAATAATCCTAAAAGCTGCAAGTATATACTTTGAAAAGAAAGGGGTGTTATAGTCAGAGTCCACTTCTTATCTGTTGTTATTTTTTAATATAATTATTCAACTGAGAGAAAAATTTGCAAGAAATGTTCAGATACTGCTTCAAATGATGCTGGAATACATCCTCAGGCTGTATAAAGATGTGCTCCATCAGAGCATACAAACTAACAGAAAGCTCTTTATTTACATTGACTGAAATTTCCTAAAGAAATTCACAGAATTCTAGAAAAATCTTTGATGGTATGTCTGTTTTATCTCATAATGTTAGATTTACCTCCTATGAGTTAAAATAATTACACAGTGATAACTTTCTCTTCTTTCCAAGCCTTACAAGGACTGGAAGTGCTAATGTCCACACATGTTTTTAACACTCAAGCTATGGTTATTGTGAAAAGTTTTTCACACCTATGTTAAATAATCTGAAGGGTTTAATTAATTGTAACTTGAATTTTCATTTTTTCTGGTTTGCTAACTAGTCCTGTGTTTTTAAAACTTGACTGGGACTCTTAGGAGCTCTGGAAGTTGAGAAATGGATGATGACCTGAACAACAGATGTGATTTTGAAACTGACTTTTTTTTATGAACATTCTTCTTAATTCTTGCTTTTACTTTTCATTGACAAACCACATATATTGAAAATGACTCAACCAGCGATATCTTGGTAGTGTTTTTTTTTTTTTTTTCACAAAACTCTGTGGATTATTGAAAAAAATGTGATTTTTTTCTTCATGGCTCCCAAACATTGCTTTGGATCATTTTATGATCAGTAACTTCAGGGTACTAGGATATCTGACAAAACATTCCTTCCTTGCAATACTTTCTAGATATATTAAGCAGCTTAATTCATTAATATTTCTTTAGTGTTGTGTGGTGTTCTGATTATAGGCACCAGGAAATTCGAAGCTGTGATTGCCTTCCACATTTTCTGTATGTGAGAAATCTCTCCTGCTCCAAGCAGTGAGACAATAGTGGTTACATTTTTCTCCCTTGATTGTACAAGATCAGAAGTTTCTGCCTTAATGTCTTTCTTGTGAGCTCTTCATTTAATGAACTCTATCTTGGCTGCATTTTAAAACCTTACAAAACATGCAATGTCATGAGCAGCTATCCAAAGAAAAGTGATGAATCAGAGGTTCTAGTAAGCACAGAGGTGAATTCTGCTTTTTGTGCTTATTTGAGACAGCTTAAGTTTCCAAGATTGTTAAAATGTATGGTACTGTAAAGCTTTAAAAATATTGCATTAGTGATGGACTTCAACACTTTCCTCACTAAGCAGAAATGCATGTGAAAGCCATGGATGTCTTGGTATAAACAATGAATTAATAAATTTCATTTACCCTAATTNATTAAGAAGCTTCATTTACCCTACTTTAAAATAAAATCCTGTTGCTGTCATTCTGATAGCACGGCAATCCCTGATAAAACACATCAAATTCTGTAGTGAATTTCTGTACAGAACCTGATTCTGTCAGCCTCAGCTAACACCAGAGTATTGAGTTTCTAGATGGAGTATGGTTTATCCAATAATTGGTAAATTTAAAATCTCATTTAAAAGAATTTCCACACATGCACAGTGAAAATGCCATCATGACTCATAATGTTTAAGTGTAATTTCTAACAGGTCAATCAAATATTCAGTGAGCAGGTTGGTTAACAACTAATTTGCTCTCAAATACAGTAATGTGGACCCACATCAACTGAATTTACTACAGATACTCTAAATCTGCAAATATGGGTCCATAACTCTAAATCTGCAAATATGGGTCCATAATTCTAGGCCCATTTTTTCCATTTAAATGTGTTCATATTACAGATATGGCTGTTGATATTACAAAAGTAAAGTAAATTTAGGTGGAACTCATATTTGCAGCAGAATAGATATCATGGAAGAGCCATTTCAGCAGACCTCGTGTCACCTAAGTGTTCTCAAAACTATTTTAGCTAGGTCTGATTTTTTCACCTAGGGCTGTGCACTTTATTTTTGTCCATGCTAAAGTTTATGAGAAAATAAACATACCTCTAACTTTACCTCTTGATTCACTTGGAAATAATAAGACATTAAAAAGATTGATTTATTTTTCTCATTACTCCTGAATGAGAATTAGGGATTCTGAATGAATTCTGGATTCTAAACGTTTGCTTCGAAAGCGACTCTTCGGCTTTTGAACAAAACAAACAAAAAAGAACAGTTAAAGCCAGAAAAAACATTTTTGCTTTCAAATGGAGTATGAAATAAAATATTTCATATCAAGAAATTTTCACTAGATAATGTATCATGGTGGCTCAATCATTGGACACCCTGCATATAGACACATACAGGCAGGAGAGAGAGTGGAGAGTGTAATACATTCACAAATCAGCTCATTTCCATGGACTCACTGACCCACAGACACTGAGTGTTGGTTAGGTACTGGTTTAATCTTCCTGGAAAATGGATGTCAAACTTGTTAGAAATGTCGTTGTTTCACTTCAATTCTTCTGAACATTTTCAGTTTTGTATGAGATTAGAAATGCTTAACAAACATGCAGTGAGCTGCAGGATTCTTTGTAATTTCGATTTGCACTCCAGCAACTTTGGACAATGTCTTCAAATTTCAGCTTTGGTTTCAAAGTGTTTACAGATATTCAGGGCCCAGATGTTTCATTCATAGAATAAAGTTTGGTTATTCTCAGTTTATTGTGTACTTGGTACGTGAATCACTTATGTGGAATGTTACTTGTCTGACCTTTTCAGTTTAAAATAGTATTTGTATCTACAAACAATTGTGGGCCTCCTCTGCTCCGAATCCAATTGAAGACAGGGAATGGGAGTTCTACCAAGAGTTCATTTGTCATATGTGCATTGAAAAGGTAGAAAGGTCAGAATGAGGAAGACTTCATTTACTTCCTCATTTTGGGACCCCTCCCCATGAAAGGGACCACCGACCCATTTCATAGAGCAAACTACCCATGCTTAATAGCTTTTGAAATGATTAGAATATGGAGTGAGGAATGGGCTGGACCAAAATTATGAATATGTATTTGTATTTTGGGTATTCAATACTTGTATGGATAAAATGACTCTGTACTCCCCTGAAAGATGCAGTGTGTATTTGGGTATTCAATACTTGTATGGATAAAAGGACTCTGTAAACACCTGAAAGGTGCAGTGTGTATTTGGGAGCTATCCCACATGCTGCCCAACATTGTAATAAACATTCACTTTCTAACTATAAACTGTTAGAGAGTTTTTGTCCCTCACAGCTGGGTATCAGTACTAGACCAATATCTGTATTTCTTTAATAAATCACAGGCTATCCTGTAGGAACTCCTGCTGGCTTGGCAGTTGCTTGCTATCAAGAGCATTGCTGAACCCTTGCACAGAAGTCTCTGTTGCTGTGCTTACTGTGGTTTAATCTTTGAGCTGGCAAACTCTGGGAGCCCTTTCTCGAGTCCAGTGTGCTTTCCACCAATGCTGCAGATGATGGATGTGTGGTAGTTCACAAGTGTGCTCCTTTCTAATTTTCTCCAGGCCTTTCCCTCTGATGTCAGCTGATGAATGCTCCTCTTCAGAGTGAATGACAGCTGGACTTGCACAGCTCAGTGTAAGGGAAAGTGCTGAGAGCTCAAACCCACACCTGTGGAACTGGACACTGACATTTTTTACAAGATCCTGGCAGGAGCTGTCTCATTGCTCTGTTACATCTGCATCAATCTCTTGGTCTAACATCCTGCCTAAAATTTTGTCTGTCTCCTCACTTGCACTGTTATCACCATCTCACAACTGTTTCTCCTCAAATATTATCTATTTTTCTTTTTGAAAGCATCTTACTTACAGTTACCAACATGCTAGGTAGTGCACTCAGGTGGATTTTCTGGATGCTGCTGCAAAGACCAGATGAATGTTCATGAATTGTTCCTCTTGTCATTTTTTGTTTCTCTTGCCTATGTAGGCTAAAAAATTACAGGAGTGAAGTGTTCCTTTTCATCCTTTTGTACAATACTGAGGTGTCTAATATTGTTCCTTTCATTTGAGGCCACTTAAAGAGAATTTATTTTGGAAAATATTAAAAAAAGACCAATTCCTTTGACAATACCAGAATGGTCTTTTTGTTTGTGACCCTTATATTCCTTGTGTGCAAATGTCTTTGGAGATTTTTTTGCAGTTAATAATCTGACATGGCTGTAATAGAGATGCCTTTTGTGTCCAACACCTGTTCAGCTGCAGCTTTCATTTGCTAAAAACAGCTGATTTCAAATATTTTTTAATGATTTATACTTCTATTGCTTGCAAGCTCATCTGAGAGCCCCTTTCATGTGGCAATACTTTTGTTGTTTCTCATACTCAGTCGCCTTCTTCATTTATCCTTTGATCACCTTTTTAATTTGTTCACTTTTCTCATTATTAATAAAATATTGTAGCTGTTTTAATTCAGATTTAAATGCTATAAGTTGGTGTGAGCAATAATCAAAAAGGCTGCTGAAAATTAAATCATTAAAATATGGTTTAGGTAGAGAGGTGTTATTGACACCAGGATCTCAGGCTTTAAGTATTTTGAAATAGTTCTCAGGTACTTGTGAGGTAGAGTGTCTTGCACTAGAGAAGTATGGATCTATTCTTAGAAAAATTTTCTTTTTTTTTTTTTAATTATTATTTTATTAAAAATGTAGCAGAGTTCTTGCTGAAAGTGCTTCCCCCTGTTAAAGAATCCTAACAAATCCTTGTTGTTTGCACACTTCTCCCTGGCCCTGTGGATTTCAGGTGTCCACTGCCTTCACTCAGTACCTTGGGGGATTATTTACTTTTTCAAAAAAACCTTGAGTGGGAACTTCTCCCTGTTCCCATCAGGACAGCTGAGAGCTGCAACCCTGTGGATAATTCTGATTTTGTCTGCATACCTCTTTTTTTCTGCTTTATTTGTAACACTTGCCTGCTGCAGAATCGTCTTCCTTACTATTTTGTTTATTCATTATAGGCTTTCCTGAAATCTAAAAAAACTGCAGTCAAACTCATCACATAATTAATCTGTTTCTTTTGTGTAAAGACAGCATTATTTTTGTAATACTAAAGCATTTTCTGGAAAACATAACCAATTTTTTCAGGGACAGTTGCTCATATTATTCTCCTTCATTTGCATACTTTTGCCAATAAACTTTTAACAGTTCAAGCAAAAAAAAAAAAATCTCTCTTCAAATTTAACTTATTTTCACACAAGGAAAAAGTTTCAAATGCTTAACATGAAAGTTTGTTTCTTTAAAAAATAGAAAGCAATCAGAGAATATTCTGAAAGGAGTCAATTGTCACGTAGCTGCCCAAGGTTTTGACAGAGACTGCATTTTTCCTTTTTTCTGGGAAGGAGTACAGTGTTGCTATTGTTCAGTTTCATGTTAGTTCTGGCTGCTATTCTACAAATCCCATGGACAATGGAGAAATTTAGAGGCCCCTTTGCAGCTGGGTGGGAGAGGAATTGCAACAATAATGTTTTAAATATTCTTTAAAAGTGCTTGATAGTTTTTTAACTTGTTCTGGTGACCTGATCCCATAAATAAAGACGTTTTAAAGTCTAAGGGATGCATTTGAATCTTATCTCGCTTCCTAAAACACTTAAGAACCAATTTTCCAAAGACATCTGTAATGCATTTAGTCAGTTTGGCTGTTTTAATCTGGGTGAAATCTGAATGAGAGCAAGTAATCTAGAGACCTGCAAATGAACTTTTCTGAGGTCTTTAAACCACTGCTGAACTCACCAGAATTACATGATCATTATACCCTGTTATGCACCCAAACTCTCTTCCAAGGTTTGAGGGGTGAGCACAGCCAGGAAGTCAGCTTCCCTTGGGGCCACCTGCTAAAGTGACCAAAAAGAGCCACACTAAACATTTTCTTGCCCTGGGAACTGCTGAGAATTAATTTTGTCCTCTAATATTCTTTAGAAAGTGTAAAATTCATCTCTATAGAAAAAGATTATTAAAATCTCTTCAGAAAATGAAATTTAGGCTAAAGAATTTCTTCTGCAGCAGAATAATTTGATTTTTCACGTTACAATGTCCCGTGGATCTGAGTTGCTTTTAAAAGAGCAGAGTAAATGTTCTTTGTTTTATTTCATGTTGCAGAGAAATAGAAAGGGATTTATTGATTTATTAAATCTAAAATAGCAATTATTCCTTAATTAATTAAGAACATTTATTAATTTTAAGATGTGATGAGTCAAGGTAAGTGTAAGCAAATTAATATCCATTGATGGTGTTCCTCAAAGATGTAGATTTGAGCTGGAATTGAGTTGTTTCATCTGATATTAATTTAAAATTATTTTCTTCCATAGAGCCTTAGTGTGCAAAGAAGAAGGGAAAGTGCTGGGAATGTCTTGTCTGACCCTTTTCCATGATGTCCAGGACCCATGGGTGCCTTGGTCCCAGTGGGAGTGGAGGAAAAATGTGGTCATGAAAATCAGGTGAACTGCAGAATGAGAACTCTCATTTCTCATGAGAGGAGAGGATAACAGCAAGAAAAAGCTGAAAATTATTGAACCCAAATGTTTAGGAAGGAGACATTACTGGGGTTTGTGGAAACTTGGGAAACAAAAGCAGAAGAAATGAACACTGGAAAACTAACTGTAGTCACAATCAGGGTTGTAGTTACAGTCCAAATATCATTTAAAACTTGGATATTTATGAAGTATCAAGGGAAAAGAGAAAAAATTAAAACAAAACTAGGTAGTACAGTTTTGTATCAGCAGCAACATCACAACTGGCAGCTGATCTGCATGTGCCTTGGTTTGCAAGAGTGGCATGGCTGCTAGAATTAATTCATTGACACAGATTAGAAAAATGGATATATTCTTTTTCTGTCAAAACACAATGTAACCCAAAGCAAAAGGAGTCTCTGTGCTCTCGCAGCTCATGATGAAGTGCAAACTGAGTTTTCAAAAGCTTCTTTTAGATGTACTTAAGGACTGGCTGGGGGAGAAGTGGGGACATCTACTGGAATTTTAAAACACTTCATCTTATGTTTCCAAGGCTGCTAGTGAGACGTATTTGGTTTAGGTTTAGGTCTAAAGTTGGATGAATAACGCAGAAACAATTTCTAGTTATATTTGTGCAAATTTGGGAGCAAATCTTCAGTCATCTTGGGGTTGCTTTGGTGTCATTTCCTGCACACACAGAGTTATTAAACTTTAATTCGCATAACTGTTGGCAGAAAATAAATGTTAAGCTCACACAGAAATACTATGAAAAGTGAATTTCTAATGTATGTTCTGTAAGCCTGTGTACCACAAAGCTGATTCCATGTGTTAGACTGGAGGATGGAAACAATATTGAGTGATTTATGGGACTAACAGCAATTGAACAGCGAGTTTGTGCTTGGAGTAGCAAACCCTTACTTTAAAAGAAATTTAAAAAGAATTCAATGAGGAAGGAATATGGGAAGGAAATTGCAACCTGCTCCCTACATTTCATGGTAAGAAGGAAGGAAACTCATCCATCGTTAAATGCATTCATTAAGAATTATTCACTCAGATCCATGTAAAGCACGTTCTGACTTTAATCTCCTAATTCCTTGGGGGTGGATTGTGGTGTGTCCTGCATGCCCACTGAGTGTGAAGGCTCTTCCTGCATCCTGAGGTTGGTTCCTTGGATCCTTGGGCCCTGGGACTGTGCTGCAGGAGCAGCAGGGTGTGGATGTGCTCCCTCTGTCTCCTCAGAGAAAGCCCCTGGAGAGGGGAATGGGATTGCACAGGGGAAGCTTTCCCTCTTCATACAGAAATCCTGGCTTGCTGGGCTTGGATGAAGGTCAGGATTTCCCAAAATTTCACTGCTATGAGCCAGTGATAAATAATTCCTGCTGGGACAAGGAAGATGTTGGCAAAGCTGGCCTGAAGGGTTGTTTTCCAGCATTATCTGTGTGCCACTGCAATTTGTCTGTCCCATGCCCTCCAATCTGTGCCTTATTTTAATCCTTGAAGTTCAGAGACCTAATGGCTTCACAAAGTTTGTGACCTGATGTCGTGTGATTGTGACCTGCACGATGTGATTGTGTCATGCAATTAAAAGTTGTTGAAAATGAGGAGCAGGAGCTTTCCCACTCACCTTAAACTAAAAGCCAAATTACCAATATTTGAAGCTCAATTGGTACTTCATAGACTGGTGCACAGAGTTTCAGAAACTCTCTGTTTTATTGGGCTCTTTGCATTTTCAACCTCTGCATGCAATGGATTAAATAAATCGTGTGATTTCTGGTGGGTAATGTTAAATGATTGCTCAGCAATATTTAGAGTGCCAGGCACAAGAGATGCCGTGGCCAAAATGGAAAATGTTGTTCCTGTAAGTCCCACCACCATTTTTCATTCTAAGAGCTGCTTCAAATATTGCACATAGCTGGTTCACATTATTATACTGGGGTTTTTTACTCATTATATCTCTTTTGTTAAAAATTGTCCGATCTCTGAGAAACTTTCTGTAAGGCTTTCCACCAAGCTGTCCTTAAGGATTTTCTGCTGGAATGACAAAAGGGAGCCATTTGCTGCTCATCAAAATGCACATTTACCCTTAGTTCTGAAAGTTTCAGATGTGTGGACATTGTTTTTCCACCTGTGACCACACAAACTACTGTAAAATTCTATTCTTGCAGCCTTCAGTTGGGTCCTGGGAATCAAAGGAGATCCCAGTGACCCCAGTGTTTTTAGTAATGGGGTTTGTTTTGCACACTGTTTGCAGTGTGCTCTGCTTTTGAGCCTGGCTGGTTAAAGAGATCACAAGTGACAATCTCACTTACCTGCTGCTCATTATGAACAGTTGGGCTGTCAGCACCTTGGTGAGAAATGCTGACATGACTGTTTTCTGACCTTAGTAATAAGTTTTAATCCTCCAGTTTTGTTAGTAAGTGTTGACTTTCCTGCACTGTGTTTCTGATTTACTAAACTGACACGTTTCTATCAATATATCAGTCTCATTTAGCTGGCCTGCTGCTCCCAAGTTTTTCTAAATTTATCCCAAATAACATATTTTTAATTGAAAAGAGATTCCCTGAGTCTGTATGCCTATCCACATCCATTTCTAACCATTTTTGAGGCTTAAACCTACTCCCATTGCAGGCCCTCCAATATCCAGGATCTGTGGGCAAAGTTCTTGTATATTTTCAATTAGGATTTTCCATAATTAAACTTTAGTGGATCAGGTCATTGCTGGGGAAGCATAGCTGTATGTTAGAAATGCCAGAAGCTGCCTGCACAAGGATGCTGGCAGAACTTCTGGCACAAGTTCAGAGTATTTTAGTGCTACATCCACTTATACAAGCTGAAGACATTAAAAATACTCCTATGTTAAGCTAGTAAGACAACAAATGATTGAGGGTGCAAGTGCTAAAACCTTCACCAGACAATAGCACATAATATCCAATTAATAGTTGTGGTGAATCTGTCTGAAATGCATTCCATATCATTTGTGGCAAGAGTTGCTTTCAACAGGAGATTACAGAGAATATTTAAATTAGCAGTGAGAATTACCTTGAATTATAAGATCATTATTTACTATATTTGCATTTTGTTGAGTTTATTAGTTATAATGCCTGGTTAGATTTTGTGGATCCTTTTCTGCACAAAACCCCAACTATGGAACATTTCTGAAAGCAACAATTGTGATTTTATAATGAACCACAAGAGGGGGGAGAATGAACATAAATGAAAGAACTTGATTTTAATGAACAACAGTTGCATTTAGGACAATGCTGTATCAATGCTGAATTTAGGAATCTTGGCCAGGTGTTGGCTGTGGAATGAAGAGTTTGAACTGGTGGTGAGATGTTTTCCTTAAGATTCATCTTTTCAGATCTGCTGATTTATTGCTGAGCTTCTCTTAAAGCTGTGGGAAAACCATACTTGCAAATGTTTCTTGCCATGCTGAGTGTGCATCCCTTCCTTTATTGCCTTGATCAAACACAAACAAATGCTAATGAAATGATAAAAATAGAGATCTTTGTGACCTGAATAATCAGTTTTATAACTTCCAACCCTGCCTTTTAATTTTTTCTTGCATTTATACAAAGGAGCTCTCTAACTCGAGTAATCAAGGAATTCCTCCCTGGTGCACAGATGAGTTTTTGGTGTCAATATGAAAAATAAATCAGCTTACTCTTGTGATTATGGACTGATAGAGGACTGGTGAATTTGTGAGTGGTTTCAGCCTACCCTTTAAAGCAGGCTCAAGGTGCCCTGGCCCTTGTGAGCAGGAGCAGCTTCCCTGATGGCAAAGCTGGGAATCCCAGAGCTGGGACTGGGACTGCTGACACCACACAGCCCTGGGGATGCACAAGGAATCAGCTTCCCAATCCCAGGACTGTGGTGCCACTTCCTACAGCCAGCTGAAGGGCAAGGAAGGAAAACAGATTTCAAAAAGTCACCCACTGCACTGCCCACTTTCCTTCATTTCATAGTTGATACAAGGGATGGACAAATTTTCCAATATTTGGTCTTTTGTATCTCATGCTCCTCCTGGCCTAGGTTGCCAGTCCTTTGGGAGAGGGATAGGAAAAAAAGGATTCTTACTTCCCCCTGGATTAAGAAAGAAGCAAAGCAACAATTATAACAGTAATATGAGGATGGTATTGCAGCAGGTGTTTGAAACATGGCAAAAAAGAATAATAGAATAGTCAGCAAACCTCAGCTTTTTGCTCCAAGTAATTACAAGTAGCTCAGTTGACTGCAACTCTGAGAGAACACCATGTAATGTTATTAGGCAAAATGATAATGCCCTTAATTTCATGTTCAAAAGCTGAATGGTTCTGAAGGAGGCTTGCAAAAAGAAATTAAGATAGTTATACTGGAAGAAGACAGAATGTTGATTACCAGCAGTGAGGTATCCAGATTTGACTAATGGCACAGTCATTGTATGCATAAGCCCTAATGGTGTTTAAGTGGTTGCTAGAATGAATGCAATTAATGTAATTTATTTGTCAACATCTAAACACTATAATGCTCAGAATGGGATGGGAGGTCCCTTGCCTAGCACATAACCCTATGAATATTTTTCAGTGTCTTTTCACAAGCACACAAAAACAGTGAATATGTGAGGTTTTGTGTTTTTTTCTTTTTTTTTTCTTTAATGATTGTTATGTTTTAAGGGGCATCAAGTACATAGCTCCACTGATTTAAACTGATTTTGGTTTACTTGGTTTAGTGGATTTTGGAGGGATATTTTAGGATGTTTTAATCTGCCCTGCCACTTGAAGATTATAAGTTGCATCTGTTCTACATGTCCTGAGTTGGGTTTTTTTAGGGAGGGATCCTCCTAGCTTGTCTGAACTACTGTAGGGTTAACAGTAAATTGATTACTTTCTTAAATTGCTTCAGTGATTGATGGTGATCTATGCTCAAAAAAAAAAAAAAAGGAAACCCCATGTATTTCTAATCTGAGTTTCTTTCAGCTAAAAGCTGGAGTTAATCATCGTTGAGATCTTGTCATGCTACATGAGAGAACCTTGAGTTAGTGGAGAGCTTTCCCTAAGTGTGACTGGGATGCAGTCAAAATCTTTGAATGACACAGGTAAAGCTTCTGATGTTTCTCATTGTGAGGCTGTTGCTTTTGATTTCACATTTTTATAAGATTCTAACCATATCAATATTTTCACTCTGCGTTTTTTTTTGACGATTTTCTTGATGGGGATTTTCATTTGTTAGCTTTAAATCTAAAAGCCTCACTAATGTCAGGTCTGAGAACAAAGCACCTGTGGTGTTCTTGCTTGGTATTTTCTTACCTACCCAAGGAGACAGGAGCATCAGTCCTGCTGAGAGATGTTCCTCCCCATGGTGTGGTTCCCCCAGGTGTGTCTGGCAGCTGCACTGCACTGCTCTCCCCTCTCCTGGCACCAGTGTCAAAACATCCCAAGCTTTGGCATTGCTCCCTGCTGACTCTGAGAGAAAGCAGAGTCGTTATTCTCCTGCAGATGAGAATTGATTGATGTATTAGGGTTAATAGCAAACCTTTATCAGCAGGCAAGACTTATCAGCTTACATTTCAAGCAAGTTATTCAAAAATATTGACAGGCTCCCTAAGGCACTGCTGCCCTGAGCACTGAGGACAGGGCAGGAGTGGGGAGAGGCACAGCTGCCTTTGTCTGGATCCACATCAATTCCCTTATTGTGGAGCCACCAGTGAGAGACCTGGGCTGTATATCAAACTTCAGCACAAGTAGCAGCTGTCAAAGCCATCAGATTAATTATTGTTCATTAATCATTTCTTGTTCAAGATGGAAAACCCTTCCAAATCAAGGCACAGAGAACTTGAAATTGCTGTTTTGAGCACTGGATGTGTATTTTGAAGAAGGTTTACAGATTTCAGAATTGTTTGTTATTTACATGCTAAATATTCTTTTTGTTGTGGTATCTCCCTGCCATACCCAACAACACAGTTAAAGCTCTAGGAAGAGATATACCAGTGCAGTTCCCCTATTCAGAGGTGAGCTGTATAAATTTATATAACTGCTTCCTCTTTATTCCCTCTGACTTGTTCTCCATGTTTAGGAGAGCTTAAAGAAGCATGGAAATATTTCTCTTAAGACTTATTACTACAAATGGAAGGATTTTTTTCTTTGTCTTCTTTGGGTTTTTTTTTCTTTGTCTTTTTTTACTTTGTCCTCTGGCTAGAGAAGTCTACAGAGAGAGAAGCACAGGTAGTAGGAAACCCCTCGTAGTGGAACAAACAAACTGCTGCTTTCAACTCTCTCGTGAAAAAGTGGAAGACTAAAATTTAGCTCTGATTCAGAAAAACTAAATTACTAATGGACTTTTAACAATCTGCTCTATTGAAAAAATGCATCCTCGTGCCTGTGTGCCTCTGAGTTCCTCATGGCATTTCACAGTCTTTGAATTGCTTCTTGTTGGTAGCCTGATGCTAGGAAAACCTGCAAGAAGCTTTACTTAGCATCGTGGTCAAACTCTGCTGTGCATTATTTCCCATGCCTGCAATCTGTACAATGATAAACCTGAGGTGCTTGAGTTTTTACCTCCAATAATCACAACTAGAAAACCACAAATGAGCTTTTCACTTCTGCCTTGCAAGAGCTATAAAACCCAAGGTAAACCATCCTGCCAAATCACTTTTATAGGGACCTCACTTTCCTGTTCACTAGTTTTACTCCAAATAATTAAAAGCAGCGCTCCTGCCCTTCACTGTGGTTTCCAAGGAATTCACAAGGTGCACATGCTCCATACAAAGTCCTGAGTGAGGCTGAATTGGAGGTTCTTGGTGGGTTCATAGCCCAGGGCTCCTACACCTGGGGATTTGAGCTACAGCATCCATAAAGTCCCCTTCTCCAAAAGATGGAGGCTTTACAATGCTGAAATCAGCAGCCCACACAAAATTTAATACAGTGATGAAGATGAACTTAGTCCTGATGCTTTTATTTTTTGTTTGCTTCAAATGGTATTTATCATTTTGATGCCTCTGTTAGGAAAAGGTGAGCTGAATACTTAAACCTGTGGCTAGGTTGTTGTTTTGGTTTTGTTGTTTCATTTATTTATTTTTAAAGAACATACTTCAGTCTGTAAAAGTTCTTTAAGCATCCTGCATTCTCCTTGCTTTCCAATTAAGTTTTCTGGTGTTTCTAATGTGGTCCTATGGAGTGCTGGAAGGTAATAGGAGCAAGAATGCATTTAATGCCTGGCCTGGTGTCTTGGCAGCAGAGCTTAGCTCTCCAGTGTGGGGAGTAGCAGGTTCAGGAGCAACCCCAGGAGTCTCAGCACTTGGCCTGGCAGAGGGCTGGTGTCATGCACAGACAGTGAGCTCATTCTGCAGGTGGAGTGCTCAGCTGCATTGATCTTGTGGCAAACCCAGCCTGCTAAGGTTTTGGAGAAACATTGGCTCTGATCTGAAAGGAAATTGTGCTGCCTTTCCCTGTCTTTCCACTAGTTTAGCTTGCAAGCTCTAATAACATTAAAACATGCTCTAAGCAAGAGGGCTGACGCAGCTACAGAGACACAAAGTAATTTCCTATAAATAGTAAATACAATAAGCAAAACTCTAATCTCTCATTAGGTAATTGTACTTTCAAGGGGTCAGCCAGCCTCCCTGGCCAGGTTGAGGTCGATTCTTAAATATGTGCATTATGTACATTAGGCATCTGTTAATGAAGCATAAATTTCATCAGCAAGCTGGGTGCCAAAATCAACTCATTTGGGTGCATGGTTTGCATCTACAGTGGTGTCTTGTGGATTTCTTCCATAGCTGAAACAGCAAGTTTGTGTAGATGCCATGAATGGCATATAATAAGGAAAAAAAAAAAAGGAACACCACAAGCGTAATAGATGAGCATAAATCTTCTGAATTTGGTTACATGAAATCCAGAATGCAGTGGGTTCCAAGATAACAGTAAATAAAGGGTAAGGAACAGATCATGTTGCCAGAGCCAGGAATACCTGGTCAGGGTTAGTAATTATTCCATTTGATAATATCTGGTCAGTGCTAATAATTATTTCCTTTGACAAGAGATAAAATAAAAAAGCTAGATACAATGCAAACCCTCTATTTTAGAGCACCATTTCCCAGAAGGGGCTCAGTGAGGCTTCAATCTGAAGTTCACCACTATTTTTGCTCAGATCCATCCCAGGAGCCCTGGTAGAGCAACAGCAAGATGACATCTCCCAGCAATTCAGCAAGAAGCCCCCATGCTTACTTCTCCTGCCAGCCTAGGGTGTCAAATGTAGGATTTTGTTCCCAAGAATGGTGAGCCTAGAAATGAGAACAGGCTGAACAACCCAAATACCAATCCCTATAATGACCATAACACTCTTCCCTTGCAAGCATGTAAGCAAAATTACTTATCTGCTTTGGAATTAAGGCTTGTGTGCCCTTTCAACAGGTAGGCTGGAATACTGCTTTGCTTTATTTAACCAACACAGGGTCTAAGGACAGCAGGGTTTTGGCCATTTTTATTGCCCATTAAAGTGGCAGAAGTGTTTCAGAGTAGTAGCCAATTTGAAAAGGAATATGAAATAAAATAAATTCTTCAGATTTCAGGAGCGTTCTCCTTTCATTCATTAAGTTTATGTAGCTGAGCACTGGATCATTGCGTTCTTTGGCAGTGGAAAATCAAATTTCAGAAAGAGAAAACTTTCCCAGTAGCACATGTTGGAACAACAGCACAGGCTCCAAGTTGGGTTAAGCCAATTGTAAGTTTGACAGCAGAACTGTATCAGTCTCTTTGAACAAGTAATCCAAGGAATTTCTGCAGAACCATGTGAGCTGTTCTCCTAGTTTCGATTCAGTGACATTTGTGTAAAGCAAAGGCAAGGTTTTAGTAGGCAATAGAATGAGCAAATTATTGGGAAAAAGATTACACCATGCCAAGAATTGTCCTGCAAGACGTTGAATCCCAGCGAGACTGGAAAATGAGTGAGGGGAAAAGGTCTCTGAGAAAAAGATCTCTGAGTTCTTCGTTCCTCTCTTGCAGTGGAACAGAGGATGGGTAAGTAAAGGAATTTATTCCCTCTTCCTGTGTACCCAAAATTCAAGCAGCAAGGGACTGAATAATATACATATGGAGAAAGGAAGGATATAGATATAAATTGCCAGTTCTTCATTTCATGAAGAAATGAAAAACATGAAGTCTTTTCTATGTGTATCTAGGCCTAGATGTAAAAGACTGTGGGACTCACAGGACCCCATCCATCAGTGGGCTTTGGGGCAGTGCAGACATTGCTGGAATGAGACCCAAGGAGCTTTGGAGAGGCTGCTTCCCTTCTGCTGCAGGTCACAGTGGTACAGGCTGAGAGTTAAGAGGCTTTTCATGAATGCAGCTTGAGAAGAAGCAGATCCTGATTGCCTCTGCAAACTAAAGCAATGAGACAACATAGGTTTTCAATACTGTTAGCTTCCAGGTTAAACAAGGCTGATTCCCTTTTTGAAAATCTCTGTGCTGTTCAAATTAGTGCAAATAGTATCATGGGTTTCTTGGGGGGGAAAAAAAATCAATGACATATTTCCCCCTTAACCCATCTAGCTCTGGGGAATGTAATGCTGCTGAATATGCTGGCTTTTGTAAGAGATGTAAAACAGAGTCTGTGATCATTTGTGGTCATTAAGGATAACTTTTTTTTTCCTTTTTCATGAATAGAGGTGTTAGTGAAGGTGTTCTGGCCTAATTCCAGTGCCAGTAATTGGATTTTTTTAAATTTTTTTTTTTAACCTACACACATTCCTTCAGCACTTTCATTTAGTTCTGTGTGCTGGGCTCAGTTCAGTGTTGCCACGTTGGCCCCCCTGTTTTTTTAGCTAGACTGATGCAAACAGACACCAAGACAACTGTGAGCTCTCTTTTCCCTCCCATACAGCCCTATTTACCCCAAGAATATAATTACTGCTTAACATAGTTTCTTCAGATGTGCTTTCAGTGGTGTATCTCCACCACCTCTCCAGCAACATTTGGTAGGGGGACATTTCTAAAAGGCAATATTCAGTAGGAACCCAAGAGGTGAATGGATCATCTGTTAGAGACTGAGCACTGGTGGCTGAGCCATTCTTCTGGCACACAGGATTTTCTGATTTTCAGCCTGATTTTCAGTGGCACACAGGAACACTCTCAGGTCAGCCTGTGGCAGGAGGTGGAACCCCCCGTGTGCTGGATTTGTAGTGGTATCAGCAAGAAATGAAGATAATTCTGTCTCTCTGTGTAATCTGGTAAAACACTTCCAAAATTCATCAGAGAGGAGATGAGCAAACTGAAGGCAAAAGTACAGTGTTAGATGGGAGAAAGGAAGAAACACGAGATGCACGAAATGCATTAGAAGCTGAATCAAAATATTATGTCTTCTGCTCTGACATATATGAGGACATAATGGAAAACAAGGTTGCTGCCTTTCTGCTGCTGTGCCTGATTGAAGTCACAAAGGATGATGGAAGGTCAGACACCTCTCATTTTTCATCCAGACTGAAGAGTTTCCAGTGTGCTGCATGCCACCAGCTTTAGCCCTTCTACCCTACTTTACAGAGGGGCTCTTCAGCCAGGCATGAGGTACCCCAGAATGCTTCAACAGCCTGGGAGTGGCTGGAGTTCGATGAATTTCTAAAAATGTGGGGTTTTGGTCTCTCCACAGAGATCAGCAGAGCTAATATACAGCAATAATAACAATGTACAGCAACCAAGCTCAGGGATTTCCTCAGACATTCCTTGTCCTGTGTGACTTCAGGCTCATCACAGTTTTAAATCCACAGGTAAACCCTTGCTCCTGCACCAGAAAGAATCCATTTGCTCATGGGAGAGTGATTAGGGATTGCCATGGGTTTAACTAGCCTGGAAATTCCCCCAGTCCTCTTTGGAGCTTGTTATTAAACAGGAGAGAACCCAAATTAGAAGACAGCCCAAACCCCAGCGTTAAAGGCCTGCCATGAATATTTTATGTTGGGTGCACCCTCACACCTTGGGTGACAGAGTGCCTCTGTCCCCAGGCTGTGACCATCAGCAGGGCTGGAGATCACAGAGGGGCAGTACCAAGAACAGGTGTCCAGGACAGGCAAAACCACAATCCATTGGGGAAAAAAGGTGTATAGTTCTCATACAGATTACTCCTTCCAGGAAAATAAGTGTGCTTGCTACTAGAAAACTCCATTGTAG
Source organism: Buphagus erythrorhynchus (assembly GCA_013400855.1). NCBI lineage: Eukaryota > Metazoa > Chordata > Aves > Passeriformes > Sturnidae > Buphagus > Buphagus erythrorhynchus. Next base: position 56,759 of record VZTT01064978.1, on the reverse strand, counting down.
GCTATTGAGGGTTAAAAAGCATTTGAAAATCAGCTACTATTGGACTATTTTGTTTGGCCAATATCTGACATGGTTGTACTGAGCACGTTTTGCCACCTGGCCAATTTTTTTTCCTGCCAAGCTATTCACTCAGGCTTGTGGTGTGAAAAGTAGATGTTTAATAGTCAATGAAGTACTATAGTGGGTAATAGTTTATAAATTTCCATGACTTATTATGCTCAGCCTAAGTGACTGTTTATTAAGTGTATTTAAAGCCCCCCATCTCATTAACTTACAGTACTGGTGATTCCCTCCTCCCACCACTGCTGTTTTTAATGGAAAATATTCACACGTCTCTCTCTTAGGGTATGTGAAACAACCCTTTGGAAAAGAGACTGCCTGGATAAGAACAGGACATCATCCTTGGCTAGGTGCAATGTGTTTATAATTCCTGGAAATAAAGTGAATCTGAAATACGAGATACATGTGTTGTGGACCAAAAAAAAAAAAAATCTATAAATATCCTTTGTAAAAAATGCAGCTGCCAATACCCCACCCTTTTCTGCTTCGAGTTCACAGTGAATGACACGGTCAGTTTTATCAATAAAGCATGTCTCATGTAAAAAAAATATTAAACCAGCAACTTAATTATGAAATACTGCCTTTATTTTCTTAATGGATTCCACGGTACTTCGGGGAAATATTACATGCTAAGGTTAAGTAAATTCTCTGCTAACAAAAACCAGGCCCAGTCTTAACTTTAGGGCTCTACTATTAGTTGTGCAATGGGAAGGGGAGTTT
>VZTT01064978.1:35957-53209 GCA_013400855.1 Buphagus erythrorhynchus | reverse complement strand
GCTCCGTATTCATGCCATATTTATGAGCGATAAAACAAAAAAAAAAAAGAAGAAGAAAAAAAGTAACTGTGAGACTGAAGCAGTACAGCAAACTGATTTGTCTCAGCATAATCACAGGTGAGAGTGGAGAGCATTGTAGAAAAGTATAAATAGATGTGAAATTTAGAAACGTGTTGCTGTCCTTCACAAAGGGATGTGTCACTTTAGAACTCACTAAATACAGATTTGGTGTTACAGTAGGTGCTGTCTATAGGAGAGCTTGTTTTTTAGCTGAGAATTAGACTTTTTCTGTTTTTTTCTGACTTCCCATCCTCCTCTCTGGCCACACATGTTCTTCTCTGCCCTGTGGTGTTAAACTGCTTTAGTCTGGACAAGCTAGAAGAGTCAGGAGACCCTGAGGAGATCTAAGAGGTGATCTAGTGAAAACTGTGCTCGAGAACAGAAAGCTGTGGCAATCTGCTTTGTGGAGAGAAGGAACAGAATTCTTCTGGGGATGGAGCACTGTATCAGACTAGAGAACATATCTGTGATGGCTGCATGTGGGGAGGCAGGAGAAAATGCTTTTAGAAGCTGGCAGTGCTGGAGCAGCAGCAGGTTTGTGCATGTTTGCCCATTTCAAACCACACAGCCCTTTCCTGGTGGCCAGCATAATTCAGGAGAACATCAGATTGTGCTGCCTCAGGGCTGGCTGCCTGCAGATCCTTCCAGGAGTGATACTGCACCAGGACTGCCCATTTGCACTGAGCACATCCTGTATTCCCTGGCCAAGAAAGGCCCATGCTTATGTACTGATTTAGTAGTTTAATGGCAGCTCAGGATATTCTCCATGCAGGAGCATTGCCTGGGAGGCCCTCCAGGTTTCCTCAGTGCTGAGGGTGTGTCCTGATAGATTCTGAGTGCTCTTGGACACCGTGGGATGCTTTAGCAGGAGCACTAAGTTTGATAAGCAAGGAGAAAGGTCATATGCAAGAAAGTAACAAAAAAGGAGTTTAGAAGGATAAGGAAGACAAAAATCGAGAAGCAGTGTGATGGACAGAGCCAGAGGCAAAAAGGAAGCCATATTAAGCAGAAGTAAAAACCAAAAAAAAACTAGAGACATTACAGAAGGGAGAAGAAATGAGTCAAAAAAACACATTGCAGTGCAGCAACAGCAAGCTGAAATAAAACCAAAGACACAAGCATCAGGCTGCCACTTAAACACCACTAGGCAGGAAGATGAAATATGCTGTAGTGACCATTTTTGTAAAGGGTCCTTTGCATTTAGGAAAGACAGGCAGTTCTAGCACTAGCAGCACACTATAAATTGCACCTTTTCCTCCCTGCCTTCCATCTGGCAAGTGCCAGTTACTCTGTTTTTCTGTATGCCCACTACTGGAATTTTCCAGTGACTTTGCACAATTCATATAAATATATAAATCAGAACTCTGGATGAAACTGAGGCAGGAAGAAAGTAGAGGGAATATACAATATGCTCTTATACTTAAAACTCCCATTCCCCTTACCAGGATTTATGAGTGTTCAAGAAGGATAGGCCCACACTAAACACCTTTAACATTATCTTATGTTTTCCTAAAGTTCTACTAAAAGTAAAGATAAAACCTATAAGGTTATATGTATAAGATCTGGTTGGAAAGTGGAAGAACAGTTTATGGAATACTGTAAAATATTTGACATAATTTCTGCTTTATAAGGTTGAAAAATGCATACTGTTTTTAAAACACAGTCACTGCTTTACAAACCAATTTTTTTCCCCTGTTGCTCATATTTTTCCCTTTTGGTACTGAGTCTATTAAAATCCATACTGACTACATATGCTTACTTCCAACTTTCCTCCTGCTTTCAGTCTCTTCTCTGCTTCAGTTACATTGGGAGAGTTATAATAAATAATAATTTTTAAAAAGCCCCTTCCTTTGTAAACCCAAGAAATAAAGAATACTTTAGTTCCAGAGCACAAATTTACATGAGACTAAGCACCTCATTCTGCTAAGGAGCTTTGACATGTAAGAATCTCATATGTAGTATCTTGGTCTGAAAATACCTTTTAGTGCTCTGTATCCTGATTGATTCCAATGAGAGTTTTCTGAATAAAAGTAGTTTAAAATATTAAGCAAGGATTCCAGGATTTGGTGTGCTTACATTGAGGTCCCCAGTGCTGGAGAGGTTTATAAATTTCCTTTAAATGTGTGCACTGTAAGTATGTCCTTTGAAGTCAGTGGGACAAATCCTCAGTTGATATTGATTGCTACTCTTCCACTGATTTCAGTGAAGTGATGACATTTATTGTAGCTGAAGACACATCCCATAGAGACTGAATGCTATTGTAAAGTTGCATGCTTAGAAGCTTTTTCCTCGTTTACCCCAAGACTATTTCCTCTCTGTTCCCAGAACCTTCAAGCAGCCTTTTATAGTATTTCATTTCACTGCAGTGCTGACACGAGTTCCATTTCAGCGATGGAAGAGAATCCTATACTTCTGTGGAGCATAAAATGTTAGAAACAAAAGGCAGGTGATAGATCAGAACCACACACTGTGCTTTACTTACATATTTTCTGTGGCTGCAGTGTGCTGCCTGTGCTGCTATGGCATTCTTTCAGGTGTGGTTTTCACATGTGAAAAGATTGCACTTGTGTCATTTTTCACCCTCCTGAATTGTACATGGGTTCTGCAAAAATGTGGCCATTGAATTCTTTTGGTTTTGTTTCCTGTTGAAAGGTGACATCAAGCAGGACTTTTTGTCCATATTGTCATGCTTACAGGGACAATTTATACTCCCAATTTATGGCTGTGCAGCCCCTTCTCTTCATTCAAGTGTAAGGCTGATTTTAGAGTGTGTTGATCTGAAACCACCCTCTGACACTTCCACATATTTCCTCTTGTAACTTCTTCTACGCTCATGTAGTGTCCAGTGGAGCTTGATGGTGTGTGAGGCCACAGCCTACATGTTTTTTATGGCTTATTCTTTAAGTTTCTCTAGTATTTGTCCTCTGGATTCTGTGCCTGTGGTGGCATCAAAATGCCTCTTTAGGTTGGTATTTGTGGGTTTGTTAGTAGATCCTAGAAATACCTTGGGAGGGGAAAAAAAAGTAAAGACATGAAGTTGTTTTTCCAGATAATCTCTCCAAGAAGATAGGATGAAGGGTTGGTACTGGGGACAGTTGTTGAGTCTCTTAAAGATAGCCATCTCCATAATAAAAATACAAAAATCTGAATTTAAACTCTTCCATAATGAAAATCTTGACAGATCAACTTTGGAGCAGCAAACTTCAGCTGTGTGTGAGACAATTGGGAAAAGACAAGATCATCAGACTTGGCCAAATCACTTTGACATGGCAGTCCTTGCATAAGCAGAACATGAACCTAAGGCTCAGGATAGGTTTTGTACTGCTGGATCAGGGAGTGTAAGTATTTTCACACTTCTTTTCTGGAAAACACCAAAACCATCGTGGGTAATTAGAAACAGTAGTAATTAGTCTAACTTGTAGACTCAGCAGTATATGAACTCTACAGCCACCTTTTTGTCCCAGAACCCAGAAGTGGCCCAGGGCCAAAACCCCCAACCCACCCTTACTCAAGGGAGGAATTTCAGTCTCTTGTTTCTGAGGTAGCAACAAATGTGACTGTACTTAATCCAGGGGTGGAAATCTTCCTTTTTGTTTTTTTTTCTTTTCTGGAAACTTCTCCTGTCAGCTACAACTGCCAAGTCAAGTGGAGTCCAGCTACCTTCACCCAGAAAGTGATCTGTTGGATGAAAATGGGCCTGATAAAAGGGGGTAAATACAGATCTCATATTTTATGGGGAAGAGGGTGAATTATTCCCCCAATCTGTGTGAAAATATAAAGAATGGAAAGATGTATCCTTTGGAGATATTAATCCCCAACAAATGTGCCAGTGCAAGAACTTTGGGAGGTATTTACTCCACAGAGACAATCTGTAGTTAGCAAGTTGTGCACTCTGCTCACTGTAACCCATTGTTGCTGCAGATTTTGCAGGTGGATTGTCACCCATTTGCTGAGTTGCTTTGTGCAATCTCTAAATCATTGCAGGCCATCTATTTGCAAAGTGTTAGTGGAGGGAAGCATAATGTGCTTTCATGGTAATGTAAAATGCATTAGAAATGAATTGCATGATGCTTACCTCTCAAATTACAGAAAAGACAATGACACCCATATATGTGAATGCAAATTATATATAAAAATATCACAGATGAATCCCTGAGCTGTAACACTTGTTCATTTCTATAAATATTAACACATCAGGATTTATTTTGACATACCACTAAGATAAGTGCTAGAACTGACAATAATAATGTATAATTTATGTCCTCCATATTACCTTAACATCACTGTGCTTACATTATTGCATAAATTAATTTAATGTTTCTGACATGCAGCAGATTATTCAAGCATTTGTTCTTTTGTCTTCTACTGGTTTCTGTTGCTGTTTTCCAAATTACAGAATATTATTATACTCTAATGTTTATTTTATGGTACATACAATTCATAAAGTCACTTTAAAGTTCTGAAAGCTTTTATTTAGCACTCAGATAAACATGTGTTGTTATATGATGTGGAAAGAGCATTAAAGCTTTTGTATATTAAATAACTTTATGCTTGTGATGCAAATTGACAATAGCTGAGAAGTGCAAAGCTCAGGAGAAATTGAATCTGCAGCCTGTACTTTTAAGGTGCTTGGGGAATATATTGTTGCTACTGTGGGTGTCTCATAAGAGAATCTCTCACAGATGCATGTGAAAAGTCCTAGATTTATCAAAAAATCTGTTGGTAATTGTTGGAACTACAGGTGTGTCCTTACCTGTCTTGTGTGATAAGCTATATGTAATCAAGTGTGCATTTTCACACAGCCAAAAAACATAAAATGATTTGCCTGTTGCATTCCACTGGTGAACTTGAGGCTAGAATTTGACTTTTCATTTTACCCCCCGAAAAGAGGCAGAATATCCTCTCTGGACATGCAGTATCTGTTCTTTAAGTTAGAAATAAATATCTAAGAATTGATAAATCAGTGCCTCAATTAATTTGCACTTAATAGAAATGAAATCTTCCCTAAAAAAAAACAAAACAAAACAAAACAAAAAAAAAAACAAAAAAAAAAACAAACAAAAAAAAAAAAGAAAAGCAAAACAAACCAAATCACACAACAGTAGCTTGGTGAAATTAAACAGTGTGTTTCATTTCCTCAAACAGTTTTGACAATGCGTAATTGAAAGCATTTAAAATGCTGAATAACTGTTACTTGGTAGCAGTTGTGCATCTTCACTGAATCTGGGGAGAAGGAAGTGTGATAAAGCCAAGCTGTTCCCAGCCCAGCCAGGCCAGGAGCCTGGAGTGGAGGATTCCCAAGCTGAGCCTCTGAGGCTCTCAGGGCTCTTCTCCTGGGGCTAAAACAAAACACAGCATCACATTTTGCTCAAAGAGCACCAGGGTGTGCAGGGCAGGATACACAATGCCCACGATGTTTTTCCTGCTAGATTTTTTTGGATGGCTTCCCTTGGGTTTTTAAGTCTTTATAGCTACATAATCACTACTTGTTAGCATTAAAAAAAAAAATTAAAAATGAAATAGGGAACCTGGCTTTGTTCTAATTCCATTTTGCATGTGCTCCAAAAAAAAAAAGTGAGAAGAAAATGTATTTACATTTTAAAGGCCACATTTACCTGTGCAGAGTGATAGACTTACGTGCTTGCTGTGATATCTGAAGTGCTATCAGCCTCATTGATAACCAGCTAGCTATTGGTATGTTTAGAAAATTGATATATTTCCAATTCTCACTCAAGACTTCTACTCTTTAGCAATGCAACCTGTTGCATCTGGTTGTTTGTGGACATCAGCAACCAAGACATTAGTTTGCTGTGCTGAGGGACTTTAGCAAAGCAACCTTTGGAGCCTGTTGGCAGAGCAGCTCTAGAGCTGCTGGGTTTGGGATGGGTTTTGGATCTCCCTTTGGAGATGCTGGCTGTGCCACTCTCAGTGGTGGCTGACACAGAGCAAGGTGCCCTGCTGGAATTCACTGCTGCCTATGTATTTGTGTATGAAACCAGGCACAAAAGCAGACATCTTCAAAGGATGCTTGGAATTACAATTTCACACTGCTCTGATTATCGAAATTCAGGTTAAATGACAGGTTTAAGCGAGTCAGTTTAAATCACAAAGAAAGGGCACAAGTCTTTTAAAAGGTAGTGCATTTCGTGGTTGTTTAAATCAGCTAAAAATAGAAGCATTAGAAATAATATTTCAAGGAAAAGCATTCAATATTTTAACAGTGTCATTGTTTTCCTGCTGCCAAGTGCTTGAGATGTTGAAATCTCTTTGTGAGACAACTTCCCATTTTCATTAGTCTGCTCTTAGTAGTGGTAGAAAACAGAATATTCCCACTTATTTTGTTGTAAAATAATCCCTTACTTTACAATTGGTCTTTCTCCCTTACCAGCAGGAATGGTACCATGGTGGTTTCTTTTTCAACTGAAGGTTAAGGACAGAAATGTTATTGAAAAATCAAAATACTGTTCTGCAGACACTGATGTCGAGGAACTTCTTCACATTTTTAGTGATGAAGAGGAACAGGGGAAATTATATTCTGTATCATCCAACTACAAAAGTTGCATTCTGACTAGAGCAGAATACTGTCTTAAATGTGCAGGGGGGGCAGTCCTGGCTGATATCTGATGCAGGAGCCAAAATAGTTTCCCACAGGAAAAGGAGAGATCCCAGTTTGAAAGAAGACTACAAGCTGGAAGCAGTAATGCTTGAGAAGGACAGAAATGCTGAACAAGGGCGTGTAGGTGGTAGCAGATCAGCACTTTGAGCAGAATATCAGAAATGCCATGCTGCAGAAATCCTTTAGGATGGGACAGGCAGCTGTGCAAAGACCAGGACTAGGTGATGGAACTGCAGCTGATAGCAATTGTTACCACAGGCATCAGCTGAAATCAGCACTGAGCTCAGAAACTCAAAGGCTTTGTGCAGAGCTAAGGGCATGGGGAGAAGGGGATGAGCTTGGGGTAGCCACAGAGGAAGGAGGTAACAGGATAACTTCTAAAATAGTGGTCTGTGTTACCCCTACAGCAAGGAGTCAGGACAAGAAAGAAAGGAGGAAAAAAAAGGAGTGAGCTTCATGACTCTGGAAGCAGCAGTGGAGGAGCCAGGTAACAAAAATAAAAGGAGTGAAAGTCATGACTCTGGAAGCAGCAGTGGAGGAGCCAGGTAACAAAAAAAAAAAGGAGTGAGTTCCATGGCTCTGGAAGCAGCAATGGAGGAGCCAGGTAACAAAAAAAAAAAGGAGTGAGTTCCATGGCTCTGGAAGCAGCAGTGGAGGAGGCAGGTAACTCTTTTGGTTTTTGTTTCCTTGTCAGCCAGCCATGGTTGCAGAACCAGCCCAAGGTGTTACCACAGCAGTGTTCTGCTGGGGCTGAGTGCCCACACTTGGATGGCAGGGATGGCAGCTCTGACAGTGCCTCTGACACCAGTGATCCTGGCTCTGGACACAGCTGTACTGGCAGAACTAACTCCCAAGAGAGAAATTAGCTATGCTGGCAAAAGTTCAATTTTTTGCTGGTAAAACCACATCTATGTTAGGGCCTTTTGCCAGCACAGCTGTGCTGGTTGCAAATCCCATGTCCTCACACCCCTGACTTTCTGCTGGCAAAAGTTTTGTGTAAGATTTGCCTCAGAAAGAAAATAATAGGGAGATTTGCTTGTATTGATTCAAAGCTACTTGTTTTAATGTAGAAAGTAAGGCAAAATCTCCATAACAGTGTAGTTTATTCAGCCTCTCTTTAGAGCTTTTCTCACTTGCATTTCTTAAGTGTTGATTTTTTTTTCCTTTTTTTCTTTTTGTGTGTGTGTTGAGCACTTTAATACTAAATCATCAAAACTGCAATCTGGTAACCTGAACCACATCACAGCTTCAATGCAGCTCTGCCTCATTCTGTGCTAAACCACAGTTCTTTGATAAAAAACATGATAAAGAGCTACATTGTACAAAACACAGTACAGCCAGCTGCAAATATTCCTGGGCTATCCAGTAGTAAATAGCATAAAGTACAGAATGTGTGGGGGCTAATGCTCTCATTCATTCCTGGAGATATATATATATATTTAAAGTAAGAATCAGATGAAGAAAACCATGTAAAATCTGCCTACCATCAGCTGAAAGCATGAAGAAAACCGAGTTTTTACCACTTATCTGCAAAACGAGAACACAGTGCAAATATAGATGTATTTTCAGAGCTCTAAACTAGATTTAAGAGTGAATTAAAGCTCTAGATTCTTTCTCCTCCATGCTGCAAGAAACTGGTGTTGGGCCTTGCTTTTGTAAGTTAAGTCATGCTGATTTTGCCACATTGACTGAGAAAGAGGAAGGGTCACAGAATCACAGAATATCCTGAGCTGGAAAAGACCCACCAGGGAGTCTGACCCCAGCTTGTGGCCCTGCACAGGACCCCCAAAAATCACACCTGATGCCTGAGAGCCTTGTCCACTTGTAGAGTCACTGAAATATGTTTTATAAATATAAATATTCAGGAAATGGGTGTGCATGAAGGAATTAGAAGATGTGGGCTGTCTCCTAGAGGCCTGTGTGATAAATGAGGTTGATGCACAGGACGTGTCTGCCCAGATTGCTCCTTGGTGTAATCTGGTGCACATTCTCTTTCCAAATAGGAAAAAAAAAAAAAAATGGAGTATCTTTGAAGGTGCACAAACATGCACAAGTACACCAGAACAGGCTGTTTGTGAGCTCTGGTGTTGCTGAGCTATGCTGATACAAAGAACAAGATGAAAGCTAAAAGCAAATAATTCCAGGAGTACAAGAATGACTGTGGACTGGCTTGCAGTGGAACTGCACATAATGCTTGACAGTGAAATCTGACATTTCCCCATTATTTGCAAGGTTCTCCTGCTTTTACCATAGGGTTATCATCCATTTCAACAGGAGAAAATTATTTTGGTCTCCTGAGTGTAAACTTTTTTCTAGGGACCAGTAAGTGCACAAGCCCAGCCTGGAACTTTTCCTTCTATTGACAGCCTGTTTTCACTCAACATGTCTTTGATACTGGTTCTACTTGCAAATGTGCTGATGTGGGAAGCTTTGGTGAAAAACATAAATAAACGTGATTGCATCAGCCTTGTTTTGTGGGGAAAACAGGATTAAAAATGCATTTGCATATCTCTGTATACAAAGAAGAGTGCCTTGGGTGACACCTTCTTAAAAAAAAAAAGGTTGCTCAGTAGGTAGAATATCCTTTTCCAAAATGTTACCTGAGTCTAATATGATGGTTGTAGGAAAACTCTGTCTTGCCAGGAATATCCTGAGGTGGTGCCAGAGGCTTGCTGGCTTTGAGACATGTTGGGAGTTATTCATAACTCAGTGTGGGTACCTACTAGCACTGCAATGTGCAAAGTGATTTTTTCAAACCCACACAGAATCTTCAGAAGATGGTCATATTTGATGTAGGCTTTTTCATGCTATAGAGACTGTGCATAAGAAATCACAGCATGCATAAATAGTGCCAAGACTTGAAATTCCAGCCTTTTCCCAAGGAGACAGATCCCACAACGGATTTTTTTTTTTTTTTCCCCTCTCTTCTTTTTCATTTGTGGTCATACTGTGGCCAGAAGATGAGTAGGAAGTACACTATTTTTGACATGGTGAAAATTACACTTGTGTTGCTGTAGATCTGAGTGAACATCTGTGATGTTTAATTATGGTGGTAGCACCAAAGCATTAAAAAGATCTTTCTGCACAGTCACAACTTGTCAGGAAGAAAGCATAAACTCAGGTTTGTTTAACTGGTTTCTGGTTTGTTTTCCTAGAGCTGATAACAAAGACTAGGCCTAAGACCAACTCTCCTGAGAAACAGCACGTTTTCTGAAATTCCATCACAGTTGTTAACAACTGTGATTGTTCTGTGGAATTTCAATGATGCCTTTCTTTTCTGTAAAAATAGGAAGCTTTGTGAGTAGATGCAAAAGTAGAAATTCACCTGTTTGAAATTACTTTTTGTTCTTCGTTTGTCATATTAATGCTTCTTAGGCCAAGAGAGGGAACAAACTTAAAGAAAAATACCAAGTAATAGTGTGAATGGGATGCCAAAATTCTGTCAGCATATTCAGAAACACTACAAGAGACTTGACTCTGTGACAAATTATGCAGCAGAATAGATAGGTGTCACAGTCTATATTATATATATTTATGTATAGACTGCAGTGATACCTGGCTGGGATCAGGAAAGGATTTCCCATGTTGGCTGGGGATGGGAATGAGCCCATCTGCAGTGGGGATCTGGGACCTTGCCCTGGAGCAGCTGCAGGGTGGGAGCAAACACCTTCCCTGCCTCAGCAGCTCCCTGCACGGATGACAATTATTCTGAAGACTGTGTTTTTGAGAAAATTGACTTTCCTTAGTCATTACCCAGAGGTATAATTTAGGGTTATGGATTCTACCTTGAAGATCAGGTGCCTACAAATTGGTTGCTGCAATGGAATTTCATATGTCCAACTCTTTATTTTTTAAACAATTAAAATCTGCACGCTTTTTTTCTTTTTCTCTAAAAATATTCAAGTAGTGAAATGGAGTCTGAGCTGCTGTACTTTCAAGTTCCTTTTGATTCTAATTTCCTGAAGATGGTTGTAACCTGACACTTCTCCTAAGTCTCAGGGCAGCAGATCTCTGAATGCATTTCTTTCCATGGTGATAAAATAATCTCTTGACATAAGCCTGAGTTTTTAGGGGACCTTTAAGTCAAAGAACGCTTCTAGCCTCTGATAACATTAAATAAATTAAGAATTTGTCTGCTCTTCTCACCACAGAGATACATCCCATATGTTTGTTGTGCTTATTGTCAGTAGAGAGAGGGGTCAAACAGCTATTCCTTCCTGTGCTGCTCTGTCTCAATGTGCAGGAGATATGTCAAGGAAATTTGGGGTCTTGCATTCCAGAAGCAAGGAAATTGTCTGCTCTGTGAGCAGGGAAAGCTTGCTTGGCTTTTTCTTCTGCTCATAGAAGGTCCATTGAAGCAGCCTCTCTGCTAGGAAATAAATAAACAGTGTTTTGGCAATCTTTTCAGATTACACAGAAAATGTGAAGTTTACAGGAGATCATTGAGATAAATAACTTATTTTCTGCAATAACTTCTTTTCTGTGGTTCACTGCATGTCTGTAGACATGGTAGAGCAATTTGAGCTGGCCTTGATGAGAGGTTAAACATTAAAGGTTATTCCCTTGCCTTGGGGCAGATGTATGTTTCCATGCTGTAATTTTTTGTTTGAATTACCAGGTATAAACCAATGGGTGATGTAAGCAAAGACTGCTCTGCCTTTTCCTCTTTTTTTCTTACCTGAGAGAGTACAGCTCTGATTTACAGAAATTCCCTATCAGGGGATCTTTTGGGTGTTTTTCCCCTTTAACCAGGGTGGGTTTCTCCTTTCTGTGCAGTGGCACCAACTCTGCCAGGCTGCCCTGAGAGCTGGGGTGTGCACAGCCCATGAGGCCACAATCTGCAGCCTCCCAGCCCTATGGCAGGGCATGAGTGCAAGAAGAGCTTCTTGCTCTAATGGCTGTGAAAAGCCAGCACAAGTGGAGCACACTCTGCAGATCAATTCTGAATTGCTGAGAGAATGCTTTCAGAAACATCTTCTTTGTTGCCAGTTTCCTGTGCTGTGGCTTCCAGCCCTTCTGGCTTGAAAGGCAAAGGCATTACTTCAAAACCTTTAGGGTTCTGGAAATCAATAAATGGGGAAGATTCTTCGCTTTGTTTTCGAGCAGCACAAAGGGACAAAAGCCACCCCATGTGGATGCAGCCCAGAGAGGGAGCAGGGATGGGTTTTATTCTGTGCAAGCTCCAGCACACAGAGCATCTCCTGATGAGAGGAGGGGATATGAGAAAAGAGGATGGTAAAACAGTTGTATTCTGCATTTAGGCAATGATCTCTGGGGGCATCAAACAAGATAGCCTGAGACTGAAGTCTGCTCTCACTTCAGTGGAGCAGAATTTGGGGTATGATGGAGAGGTGTTGGTTTTTCCTTCTCTTTCTTGGGCTGTCCTCCATGGAAAAATTCCTAATCCTCCAAAACTCCTTCTGAGCAGGGTGATTTGGGAACCCCTTATGTGGGCTGTAAGACCTCTGGTGGAAGAACACAATTGGAGTGTATTTCTGGCTCCATATCTGGGGAATGTGGTGAATCAAAGCAGCAGTGACACACTTGCTCTCCATCCTGGCAGGGATGGATTGCTGATACCTTCACAAAGCATGGGACACCCCATGGGAAAATCCTGGTGTGGAGAAGGTCAGAGTGAAATTCAGAGAGGTTCTCTGTGCTGTGTGTGTGATGAAAAGTGATGATCAGGCTGGAAGCCCTTCCCTACCTGGTGGGAATGAGATGCTCCTGGAAGGAGGACTCACTTGTGTGGGAATCACTTTAAAGAGAGAGAAGTGCAGGGAAATGAGTGTCTCCACTGAAACAGGACATGTCAAGGAGGAAGGGGGACAATGCAGATTATACAGAGTCAGGAGGAGAGTATTGCATCAGAAGAGAGGAAGGTGAACAGAAGAAAGAACAAAAAACAGGAAAAGCAGCTGTAATGGGAGAAATGAACTCTCAAAATGTAAAATATACATTTTTCTAATCAGATGGAGCTGCCAGATTAACTCTTTTCTCCCAAATTGCCAGGATAATATCTTTATTCTATTGCAGCCCATCTGCTAGTCTAGCTGGCATGAGTTCTATCCCTTACAAAATGGGCATGTATGGTAAACAGAGCTGACCTGTAAAATAAGAGCTTTCTTAAATGGGATATGAGGAAGTTATTTGGCTCCACAGGCAAGCTTGCAGTCTCCTTTAATGAAAGTTTTGTTTTAGACTTTCCCGAAGAGATAGAGGGAGGCCTTGAAGCAATTGCATAATTTTAAATATTAAGGGTGTAAATTTCATAAAGCCTCAAACCATGCACAAGGCTTAATTTTTCCATATTTTCAAGATGGCTTGTACGTTGGCTAATGAAGTTCAGCTTTGCTTGTGATGTTTTAAAGTTGAGTTTGCTTTCCAGTGCATCTTTCATGTCCTACCAGTTAGTTTTCTGGGTTACAAGCAGGGAATGGTTACATCCTGTTATTGATGCTTCTTTGAACCTTTGCCACTTTATGGGTGTCCCTGTTTTTTCCTTGTAATGACTTTTCAGTGTTTAGAGAGAGAACAATGTGCAGTCAGTCTCCCCTAATTTTATTAAAGGTAGTTCTCAAAATGAAGGATGTGACACTTAAATCAGGAACTTATTCACAAATCTGAGCTTTGGCCCAGGACTGCAACTTGCTGGGGCAAATGAATGGTGTGTTATTTCAGTGTTATTTTCTTTGACAATTGCCAGAAGCAGAGATAATTCAGAGAAGAGTCTTTGTTTCTATGGCTCCACTGTGGTAGGAAACCACCCTGAAACCAGACTTTGCCATAAACAGAACTAAAACAAAAAAACCCCAAACTTCCCACCTTAGTGAGTGTAAGCATTCTTACTAACACAAAAATAAAGTCTCTATTTTGGCTTGTGTCATGTTGAGCTGTTTGATAATTCAGTAACTAGTAACAATTGTGTGTGTGTTATATGTACACACATTCAACAGGATCCTTAAATAAATTACTTGCATAATTGTGCAAAATGGAAATGAATAATTTGTTGTCAAGTAGGTCCTTGCAAACAGTAATTTACCCAAGAAACTCTCAGGGACAGCAGGGAAAGGGGAAGGAAAGTAGAGAGAGGGAGAAAAATTTTCCAGCAGAGGAAGCAGACTGGATAGAGGAAGTGAAGCTTCAAGAACACTGAACACTTGGGGACAAATGGGATGAGCTGGCCTTGAGGATATTCCAGTTGAAAATCTGGGACAAAACTATCAGAGCAGTGGGAGATTAGAACTGCCTGCCCTGAGCCCCGAGGTGCAGCTTCCAAAATGGAGATTGAACCCCTCCTGGAAGGTTTTCTGTCAGGTGTACACCTGTGAGGCCAGGAGCTGACAGCCCAGGTTGCACTCTCTCATTCTGTGTTTCTGCAGGAGGTTTGTGCATGTGGTTATCCTGTGTCTGCTTGGAACTGAACAGAAAATGACCATATTCCACTTATTTTTCCATGTTAAGCTGCAAAAGTATGAATGGTGGACAGGTAAGGGTTAGGCTGAATGTTGCACAAAACCTGCCTCAAAATAGCCATTTATTTCCAAAAATATATGATTAATAAATGTCATAGCAATCATTATGAGGCTACAGCTCATCTTGCATTCAGAAAGTGGAAAGCTCCTTCACTAAGGATTTCTGGGTTTTTGTCATTAGCAGTTGCTATTTTATATGCAGTCACAGTAACCCTGGACAGTAAGTGGTAGTAGTCAAGCAGATTTAATTAGGTTTTTTTAAGAACTTTTCATGTGAGACCCAGTCCTCACCTTTGGTGGGAACTGACAGAGGTCCATGGGCAGAATCTTTATTAAGATTCTGCAAAGTTGGTGACATTCCATTTTCTGTCTTTGTATAGATCCACACATGAACATTATACTGATTTTTTTTTTTTTTAATTTTAAATAATGGACAAGTTTGCACACAAGCAAATTGATTCCTAAATCCATCTGTTCAAACCAGTATGTTATGCACTATAAATCAGGAAGCTCATGAAAAATGAAAAGTGGTGTTATCATATTAGAGAATTCTGCTCTCTTTGGCAATGCATACATAATGCCAGTTCCCATAATCAACCCGATTTTCCCTGTACTTTCAGAAGCCTGCAGGCTAAGTGGAAGTGAATGCTGTGGGCATTATGGTCCTGATTATATGGTGTATCCATTTTCATACCCTGGATGTCTGACCATAGCCCCTGGGCATCTCTAACAGAGGAGCAGGTCCCACTAACTCATGCATTTGTTACTTTATCTGCACCTGCACTTTATATTGGTTTGGAGCACTTCTGCTGCTAAACCTGCTCTAAGAACTATTTTGAGTAAGTCCCCCTGAGTGGCTAATCCTCTTCTGGCTATTAGATTTCACGGGTATAGCTCCTCATTAGATCCCAGCTATTCTTCCCTGAGAATGCCATGCTTTCCAAGTTCTATTTTCATTCCTATTTTTCACTCCTGTTTCTCTGATAATCAGTGTCCCCGTGGGCACCTAAAAGCTTACACAACCTTAAATCATTCAGAACAATGTCTCAGTATTAGGTTCCTATCGTGAGAATCTGAGGTGTCATGAAGAAAAATAATAAAATATGTTTTTATAGAGACAGAATTGGAGGGTAAGGGCCAAGGGAAAGGTATAGAGATTTTTATTTTACTTTGTCATTCTTCTGCAAAATGGTGTCTTGCTTTTCATCCTAAACTCGATGTTTCTATTGTTGGGAGGAAAAAAGTAAAAGAAAGGAAAAGTTTAATTTTTCTACTAAACGTACTAGTTTCAGTTTCTGGAATTTTGACTTTTTGCTCAGTGTTTGATCTTGCTCACATGAATGTATGTCATTCAGATTTCAAGAGGAGATATTTTTGTCTATTTTTTGGGGGCAAATCTTGGAGGTGCTAATAGGAGCTAACCAAAGAAGCTAGGAAGTGTTTTTTGGTGGTTTTTTTAGTGATGTGGTCTTTTTTCCCATCTTGAAAGTCCCATTTACTTATTTTCTTCTCCTGTACCTTGTCGTTGAAATAATTCTTTTCTTCCCAGTAAAATGTTTTCCTCCAAAGCCCAGTTATTGATAGTGTCCCTAGTGTACACATAGCAGAATGCTCTCTTGGATCACTGATGGTTGGAATTTTCATAAAGAATTTTGTCCCCAGCAGTCTGTTTCTTGGGCCCTTAGGCATAAAATAATATTTAAACAACAATAAGATGATACTGGTGTGAAGTTTTGCTGTTTTTAAACTGTGGGATATTTTTTAAGTGGTTTATCCTCAACAGTAGTGTTTTTAAACAGATGCATTTCCACGTGGAGACCCGAGGCTCTTTCCCCTGGCTGGTTTGCTTTATCTGGGTTGGTGTGCTGCTGTCCTGCATGGCTTTGGTGTCTCCATGTGCAAAGGCTGCAGATCCTGAGTGGTTGGCTGGCTGTGCAGAGGAGCAGCTTTCTGCTCCTGGACATCATCATCAGCAGTGGTGCTGCTTGGTGTGTGCTGCCCCAGACAACTCAATTCCTCTCAGAAAGACTGTGACAGTCCCTGCTTAGTGTCCTGCAACATTCCTAGCCAGGCTGCTGCAAGGGATGAGGCTCAGGACAAGCTTTCTCTGTCCTGAAGCAAACTGTGCTGTCTGTGTGACTGACCTACCTACCTGATCATCCTGCAAGGCTGTGAGGGCGTGGGGAATTCATGAAAAATCCCAGGTGAATAGTCTGGTAGGGTAAGGATGGGAGATGAAAGGTTGCTGTGCTGAAAGTATGCCATGGCAATAGCAGGAGTGTGTGAGCTGGAGCAGTTGCACTTGGCACGATCTAGCAGGCTTTGCATTGAGGCACTCTTTGTTCCCAAAGGCAGGAAAAACCAAAGGAAATATCCTGCTATTCCCATTTTACAGAAAGGAGCAAGTGAGATGTGAGATGTTCAGCTCAGAGATGCCCAGGAAGTACATGGCAAAGTAGGAGAAGGAGCTCGAAGCCTTTGTGTCCCAGTCAGCATTCTGAAGAAGGAGCAGCTTTTAAGAGTCCTCAATACTGTTATTAATAGTGATTTACATAACAGCTTGTAGCCCCATTTCAATATTACAGAATAGGACCCACTCTTCTTTTGTCAAAATGACCTGGATTTATATCAGCAGTAATAAAACACTGTTGCAGAGAAGGGCTGTGAAGAGGGGGGGGAGGGAGTGTGAAACTAAAAATAAGAAATATGTACAGTACATAATTCTAACAATGTTATCTGAAAGACAGTAAAAATAGACTCAATTAGATATTGTCAGAGCTTTTTTTCTCCATGCAGCTGCCTAGCCAAATATGACAATTTTTCAACAATATAAAAGTTCTAACACAATGCATGATACATTGTACTGAATTCATTAACACTTTGCTACCTTAAACATCATTGTAAAAAAGGAAAATAATGTAAGAGAAGCTTGTCATTTTTTGTTGTTGCTCCTTTTGTTTCTGTGACATGTTTGGAATCGCATGCCTGCGAGAGTTTTGTGATCTAAATTTAATGATCCTAAAAGGGATTTAGTAAGATATTGTTCTTTTCTCCTGCAGACATCCCTAGGCTGAGTGCTACATGAAAAGTGTGACTCAATT